>JANIIK010000946.1:0-22063 GCA_027704905.1 Muraenolepis orangiensis | reverse complement strand
CATCCTACATGGTGTGCCTCTGTCTGGATGAGAGATGGAGTGTGTGTGGGGGTCAGGACCAGTGCTTTTAGTCATACACTCATCCTACATGGTGTGCCTCTGTCTGGATGAGAGATGGAGTGTGTGTGGGGGTCAGGACCAGTGCTTTTAGTCATACACTCATCCTACATGGTGTGCCTCTGTCTGGATGAGAGATGGAGTGTGTGTGGGGGTCAGGACCAGTGCTTTTAGTCATACACTCATCCTACATGGTGTGCCTCTGTCTGGATGAGAGATGGAGTGTGTGTGGGGGTCAGGACCAGTGCTTTTAGTCATACACTCATCCTACATGGTGTGCCTCTGTCTGGATGAGAGATGGAGTGTGTGTGGGGGTCAGGACCAGTGCTTTTAGTCATACACTCATCCTACATGGTGTGCCTCTGTCTGGATGAGAGATGGAGTGTGTGTGGGGGTCAGGACCAGTGCTTTTAGTCATACACTCATCCTACATGGTGTGCCTCTGTCTGGATGAGAGATGGAGTGTGTGTGGGGGTCAGGACCAGTGCTTTTAGTCATACACTCATCCTACATGGTGTGCCTCTGTCTGGATGAGAGATGGAGTGTGTGTGGGGGTCAGGACCAGTGCTTTTAGTCATACACTCATCCTACATGGTGTGCCTCTGTCTGGATGAGAGATGGAGTGTGTGTGGGGGTCAGGACCAGTGCTTTTAGTCATACACTCATCCTACATGGTGTGCCTCTGTCTGGATGAGAGATGGAGTGTGTGTGGGGGTCAGGACCAGTGCTTTTAGTCATACACTCATCCTACATGGTGTGCCTCTGTCTGGATGAGAGATGGAGTGTGTGTGGGGGTCATGGTGTGCCTCTGTCTGGATGAGAGATGGAGTGTGTGTGGGGGTCAGGGGTCAGACCACATGGAGATGGAGATGGAGTTTAGCAGTAGTCCCCCTCACATGCTTTTTTCCTCTTGGCGGCATGATGTGCACTGTTCAATATCCAGAAGAACTGTCACGGTTACGGTGGTTGTCAGGGGGCGTGGCCAAGCCCTGTGCGCTGGCGGCGAGCACACACACACACACCTGTCAACAATTGCCGTGGCTGATTGCTAATCCCCTCACCTGGGGTCTATAGACCCTGGCTCCCCGTTACCCCGGGGTTAGGTCCTACGTCATACTTTGTTCATGTTACGTCGTACATTCTGGACGGAATCGCCACGCCGATGTCCCGGAAATCCAGATCCTGTACCTGTCCCGCGTCACCCGCCTGTCTGGCGTTACTCCGGTCTATACGAGCTCCCCGGTCATTATAACTACATGTCGCTATTCCGACCTCCCGGTATCTAGACTTCTCCCTCGTCCCTGACCATCCGCCTGTCTGGTACCAGTCGCTACTCGACCTCCCGGTACCCAGACTCCTCCCCCGTCCCGGACTACTCGCCGGTCTACTACCTGCCGGTTCTCCGCGGATCGACCTCCGGTACCAGACCCTCGGACTCCGGTCACTCCGGTCGGATCGACCTCCGGTACCCAGGGGTGTCTTACTTGGTCGCTGATACACGCTCCTCATGCGTTAGTCACACGCTAATTCATGCGTTAGTCACACGCTAATTCATGCGTTAGTCACACGCTAATTCATGCGTTAGTCACACGCTAATTCATGCGTTAGTCACACGTTAATTCATGCGTTAGTCACACGTTAATTCATGCGTTAGTCACACGCTAATTCATGCGTTAGTCACACGCTAATTCATGCGTTAGTCACACGCTAATTCATGCGTTAGTCACACGCTAATTCATGCGTTAGTCACACGCTAATTCATGCGTTAGTCACACGCTAATTCATGCGTTAGTCACACGTTAATTCATGCGTTAGTCACACGCTAATTCATGCGTTAGTCACACGCTAATTCATGCGTTAGTCACACGCTAATTCATGCGTTAGTCACACGCTAATTCATGCGTTAGTCACACGCTAATTCATGCGTTAGTCACACGTTAATTCATGCGTTAGTCACACGCCAGATGTACACGCTCACCCTAGAACGCTCGAAAATTGAACCATTAGAACGTTCATAGAACGCTGACCAGAACGTTATGGTGTGACGGGGCCATACTTTGCTGGACTCATTACAGTTACTGCACTGATCTGCACTGAATTCATGATGCTGCTGCACTACTGGCACTTTAAAATGCTTTTTAGCTGCTTTTTTGCATAATTCAACACACACTCCATCAGTCAATTTATAGTCATTTTTATTATTATTTTAATTGTGTACAGTCTTGTTGCAGTACAGTGTAAGTATAGTACATAGTATAGTATATTGTGTTAAATTGTAGTATAAATTCAAACTGCAGGAGGGAATGGGGAGTAAGCATTCAATTCTACTTGCATATGGAAAAAAAAAATCTTGAATCTTGAATGAAGAAGTAGGTAGGGGTCAGAGGTCATTAAGGAGCAGGTAGGGGTTAGGGGTCATTAAGGAGCAGGTAGGGGTTAGGGGTCATTAAGGAGCAGGTAGGGGTCAGAGTTCATTAAGGAGCAGGTAGGGGTCATTAAGGAGCAGGTAGGGGTTATGGGTCATTAAGGAGCAGGTAGGGGTTAGGGGTCATTAAGGAGCAGGTAGGGGTTAGGGGTCATTAAGGAGCAGGTAATGTTCAGAGGTAATTAGGGGACAGGTGGGGGTCAGAGGTCATTGAGGAGCAGGTAGGGGTCAGAAGTCATTGAGGAGCAGGTAGGGGTTAAGGGTCATTGAGGAGCAGGTAGGGGTTAAGGGTCATTGAGGAGCAGGTAGGGGTTAGGGGTCATTGAGGAGCAGGTAGGGGTTAGGGGTCATTGAGGAGCAGGTAGGGGTCAGAAGTCATTGAGGAGCAGGTAGGGGTTAAGGGTCATTGAGGAGCAGGTATAATCATAATGATCACTTTCTCAGCAGCTTTCTCCCCCATAGATGGCCTTGTATTGATGAACAGAATACCAACCAGGATCCGTGTTAGAAACTCATATCAGAGCCCTTTTTAGAATGTTAAGATACACACAATAATATATTATGAACAACAAAACAAATGTGTGTATTTCTATGTATATGTGTGTGTGTGTATTTATATATATGTGTGTGTGTGTGTATTTATATATATGTGTGTGTATTTATATATATGTGTGTGTGTGTGTATTTATATATATGTGTGTATTTATATATATATATATGTGTGTGTGTGGTAACGGATGCTTTTATATAGGGCTTAATTCCAAAACCCTTTTTTTATGTGTGTGTGTGTGTGTACTTCTTTATACTTTGTGTGTGTGTGTCTGAATACTGTATATGTGTGCGTTTGTTTGTTTGTTTGTTTGTTTGTGTGTGTCTATATGTGTTGCTACAAGCGACACAGAGACACTGAGGAACCATAACCCCATAACCTAAACCCAGGGAGGAGGTCCTCCTGGGTGAATGTGGACTGGAAGGTGTGGATGAGTGTCAGTGTGTCTGAGGACCCTCCTCCATCTGGGGACACTCTGTAGAAGGAGAGAGAGCCAGCAGGTCGGTCCACATACACTCCTACTCTGTTAGAGGGGTGGAGACGTATGTCTGTTCCTCTACCGTTGTAAAAGACATAGTAACGATCATCATAACAATGAAGACTCCAGGACTTGTTGTTGAATCCAAGCCTGCTGTCATGACCCCCTCCTCTCCTAGTTATTCCTCTGTATGTCACTCCTATAACAACATCTCCTCCTTTCCTCTCCATCTCCACCTCCCAGTAACAGCGGTCAGTCAGACCCTCTCAACACAACACCTGGTTATAGGAGTCAAATCTCTCCAGGTGATCAGGATACGACTCCTCCTCTCTAACCCTCGTCACCTTCCTGTTGTCCTCAGACAGAGAGAGTCCTCTGTGGGCTGTGTTTGGGTCCAGTGTGAGTTCACACTCATCTGATGGGAGAGAGAACCAAAGACATGATGAGTCTACACAGAAATACTACATATAAAATACACATACAAGTATCATGAATAGATGTAGTATTCTATATTAATATATCTAGATGATATATTAATATATATATTATTAAATATAAATATATATTATTAAATGATTTTAAATTAAATAATTATTAAATAAAGAGTTATATTAATATATTGATAAGATACATGATGTCCACCATGTATATTATGAATATATTAATATATTGATAACATACATGATGGTGGACATCATCCATGTTATCAATATATTAATATATTGATAAGATACATGATGTCCACCATCATGTATCTTATCAATATATTAATATATTGATAAGATACATGATGTCCACCATCATGTATCTTATCAATATATTAATATATTGATAAGATACATGATGTCCACCATCATGTTCATTCCCAGTAGGACGTCACCTCCTGCTGTGTGGATGGACTTTCAATCTGAGGAGTTAGTGTGTTGTTGTGATGACTCAAACTAAACAGACACTTACACTTCTTTAGAGCCGACCTCAGGTCAAGCAGCTTCTCCATCTCCATGTCCAGTGTCTCCTTCAGTTGATCCAGGGATCTCCTCAAGGTCCCTACGTATGACGGAGGAGGAGGGACCTCCACCCTGGTCCAGTCCCTGGTGTTTGGAGGATTCTTCAGGGATCTGAAGCTCTGGAGGAAGTGGAGGTGGTCTTCAGTGTGTGAGAGCTGCTTCACCTCTGAGCTCCTATTGGTCAGATCTTTAACTTCCTGCTCCAGCTCTTTGATGAGGTCTTCAGCTTGTTTCTCTATGGATTTCAGTTTCTCTTTTACTGTTTGTTTGTGATCATGCCGACACTTTTTAACGCAGCTCATCAGAGCGTCCAGGACCTGGTCACCGGTCTGCTCTCGGTCTGCGTCTTCTTTGCTGCGCGTTACTGCGTCTTTGATCTCCTGAACCTTTCCTAGTCTCTCCTGGATCATCTGCTGATCTTCAGACTCTATCTTCCCCAGCTGGGCCTTCTTCAGCTCATATTCCTCCTTCAGAGGTACAACAGGATGGGACCTGTGGTCCCCCTCTGTACAGAGCTGACACACACGCACCTGTTCAGTCTGGCAGAAGAGCTCCAGAAGTTGATAATTGTGTTTCTTACACATCCGGTCTTCCAGACGGTCCTGAGGCTCGACCAGCTTATGTTTCTTCAGGCCTGTGACTCTCTGATGTGGCTCCAGGTGGGAGTGACAGAAGGAGCTCTGACACACTAGGCAGGACTTGACAGCCTTCAGCTGGGTCCCGGTACAGACGTCACAGGGAACATCTCTTGGTTCAACACAAGTCTGCTCTTTGGCCGGTACAGACCGTCTAAACTCGTCCACCATCTCCGATAAGAGGGTATTGACCCGTAGATCAGGTCTTGTGTGGAACAGCTTGACATTTGAACTGGACCTTGTCATCCCAGAACGTGGTGATACAGGCTCTACAGAAGTTGTGTCCACATGGTGTGGAAACTGGACTCTTGAACACATCCAGACAGACGAAACAGGAAAAGTTCTCCTCAGACCAGGAAGATTTAGCAGAGGCCATTCCTAGAACACATTGTTGAATCAAGTTAGAAAACAACCTTTTTTTTAAACGTATTAAAGTGCTTAGACAACAGTTTTAGGCGGAGAGACAGTGAGGGAAAAAGAGTGATGAAGTGAAAGAGATAGTGAGAGAGAGAGAGGGAGAGATAGAAAAGGGGGGGGGGAGAGCGAGCGAGAGGGAGAGTAAGAGTGAGAGAGAGAGAGAGAAGGGGGAGAGAGAGACAGAGCAAAAGACAGTGAGAGAGAGAGAGAGAGTGAGAGAGAGAGTGAGAGAGAGAGAGAGCGAAACACAGTGAGAGAGGGAGAGAGAGAGTAGTACTACTACTACAATTACAACTACTACAACTACTACTACTAACACTACTGATACTACTACTACTACTACTACTAATTACTACTTATAATACTATTAATACTAATACTACTAACTACTACTTATAATACTACTACTACTATTACTTATAATACCACTACTACAATTCATACTACTATTACTACTACTACCACTACTACCATCCACTACTTCTACTACTACTACTACTACTACTACTCCACTACCACTACTAATAAAACAACTACTACTACTGCTACTACATAAACTAATGACTACTACTACTACTACAACTACTACTACTTTTACAACTACTACTACTACCACTACTAATATAACAACTATTACTACGATTACTACTACTTTTACTACCACTACTAATACTAATACAAATACTACTACTACTACTACTACATCTTCTAATGACTACTACTACAATTACTACTACTTACAATACGTATACTACTACTACTGATACTACTACTACTACTACTACTACTTAAACTACTACTACTGCTACTAAAACTACTAATACTACTTACGACTTATACTACTACTACTACGACTACATATTATAATGACTACTACTACTAAAACTACTACTACTTATAATACTACTACTACTACTACTACCATCCACTACTTATACTACTACTACTACTACCATCCACTACTTATACTACTACTACTAATATTAATACTACTACTCCTACTCATAGCTACTACTACTACTATTCCACTACAACTACTACTACTACTACTATTACAACTACTACTACTACTACTACTACAACTACTACTACTACAAATACTTATTCTACTACTTATAATACTACTAACTACAACTACTACTTATACTACTACTACTACTACTACTACTAACACTACTAATATAAATACTACTACTACTACTACTCACAGC
This sequence comes from Muraenolepis orangiensis, assembly GCA_027704905.1. Lineage (NCBI taxonomy): Eukaryota > Metazoa > Chordata > Actinopteri > Gadiformes > Muraenolepididae > Muraenolepis > Muraenolepis orangiensis. The sequence goes on along the minus strand of JANIIK010000946.1, from coordinate 15,283 downwards.
TACTACTACTACTACTATTCCACCACTACTACTACTATTACAACTAATACTATTACAATTACCACTACTACTACTAACAACTATTACTACTACTACAACTACTACTACTACTACTCAAATTCTACTACTACTACTACCACTAAAAAAAACGATATTTAAAAAACATATTAAAGTGTTTAGACAACAGTTTAAAGTGGTTGTAATGTTCCTATATGTGTATATATCTATCTATATGAGTGATGGAGTAGCGTAAGGCTTGATATAAACATATAATACACATCTACGTTTGCCCGGAAGTGACGTCATCGCGTGGCCCCGCCCACCATGACGTCACAAAGCTTAGCGGAGCATAAAAGGCAAGACGCGACGCGGAGATAACAGTTCCTCTTTGAGACGCGACGAGGAGAGAACAGTTGAAAGGACACCAGCCTTTGTCCAACTAAGCGGTGGACAGCGTTCTAAGGTGAGTAGTGAGTGTTGACCAAGGGCTTCAAAGAGTTAGTTCTGCACCAGGGAGCCTGTTCCAACGGACACACTTTGATGGTGGACCATTGTTAAGTTCATGTAGTATTAGATGTGTATTATATGTTTATATCAAGCCCTACGCTACTCCATCACTCATATAGATAGAGATATATACACATATAGGAAATTAGAACCTGTTTAAACTGTTGTCTAAACACTTTAATACGTTTTTAAAAGATCGTTTTTTTGTAGTAGTAGTGGTAGTAGTAGAATTCAAGTAGAGGTTCTAGTAGTGGTAGTAGTAGTAGTAGTAATAGTAATAGTAATAGTAGTAGTTGTAATAGTAGTAGTAGTAGGTGAATAGTAGTAGTAGTAGATGAAGAGTAGTAGTAGTTGGTGAATAGTAGTCGTAGTAGTAGTAGTAGTAGTAGCTGTGAGTAGTAGTATTATTTTAGTAGTGTTAGTAGTAGTAGTAGTAGTAGTAGTAGTAGTATTAGTATTATTAGTTGTTGTTTTAGTAGTAGTAGTGTAGTAGTAGTATTATAAGTAATAGTAGTAGTAGTTAGTTGTATTAGTATTAGTATTAGTAGTATTATAAGTAGTAATTAGTTGTAGTAGTGAATAAGTATTTGTAGTAGTGGTTGAGTAGCAGTAGTAGGAGTAGCTGTGAGTGGGAGTAGTAGTATTAATATTAGTAGTGGTAGTAGTAGTATAAGTAGTGGATGCTAGTAGTAGTAGTTGTAATAGTAGTAGTAGTAGAATAGTAGTAGTATAAGTAGTGGATGGTAGTAGTAGCTGTGAGTAGTAGTAGTAGTAGTATAAGTAGTGGATGGTAGTAGTGATAGTAGTTTTATAAGTAGTAGTAGTAGTCATTAGAAGATGTAGTAGTTGTATTAGTAGTGGTAGTAAAAGTAGTAGTAATATTTGTAGTAGTAGTAGTTGTACAAGTAGTAGTAGTCATTAGTAGATGTAGTAGTTGTAGTAGTTGTAATTGTAGTAGTAGTATTAGTAGTACTACTCTCTCTCTCGCCCTCTTGCTCGCTCGCTCTCTCTCTCTCCCCCCCCTTTTCTCTCTCTCTCTCTGTCTTTCTCTCTCTCTCTCTCCCCCCCTTCTCTCTCTCTCTCTCTCTCTCTCTCTTTACAGTACAATTTAATACGTTTTAAAAAAGGTTGTTTTCTAACTTGATTCAACAATGTGTTCTAGGAATGGCCTCTGCTAAATCTTCCTGGTCTGAGGAGAACTTTTCCTGTTCCATCTGTCTGGATGTGTTCAAGAGTCCAGTTTCCACACCATGTGGACACAACTTCTGTAGAGCCTGTATCATCACGTTCTGGGAGGACAAGGTCCAGTTCAAATGTCCTCTTTGCAACGAGCTGTTCCGCACAAGACCCGATCTACGGGTCAATACATTTACATTTACATTTACATTTAGGGCATTTGGCAGACGCTTTTATCCAAAGCGACTTACAAGGTGTACATTAGTACAATACCCTCTTATCGGAGATGGTGGACGAGTTTAGACGGTCCGTACCGGTCAAAGAGCAGCCTTGTGTTGAACCAGGAGAAGAGGGGGACCACAGGTCCCATCCTGTTGTACGTCTGAAGGAGGAATATGAGCAGAATAAGGCACAGCTGGGGAAGATAGACTCACACGCAGGGACCTTGAGGAGATCCCTGGATCAGCTGAAGGAGACACTGGACATGGAGATGAAGAAGCTGCCTGTCCTGAGGTCGACTCTAAAGAAGTGTAAGTGTTTAGTTTGAGTCATCACAACAACACACTAACTCCTCAGATTGAAAGTCCATCCACACAGCAGGAGGTGACGTCCTACTGGGAATGAACATGATGGTGGACATCTTGTATCTTATCTATATATTGATATATTATATAACAGGATGGTTTGTATATTTTACATAATGCATAACCATCACAATGAATCCTTCTTCTGTAAAATACAACATATATTATTACCTTCCTGTTGTCCTCAGACAGAGAGAGTCCTCTGTGGGCTGTGTTTGGGTCCAGTGTGAGTTCACACTCATCTGATGGGAGAGAGAACCAAAGACATGATGAGTCTACACAGAAATACTACATATAAAATACACATACAAGTATCATGAATAGATGTAGTATTCTATATTAATATATCTAGATGATATATTAATATATATATTATTAAATATAAATATATATTATTAAATGATTTTAAATTAAATAATTATTAAATAAAGAGTTATATTAATATATTGATAAGATACATGATGTCCACCATGTATATTATGAATATATTAATATATTGATAACATACATGATGGTGGACATCATCCATGTTATCAATATATTAATATATTGATAAGATACATGATGTCCACCATCATGTATCTTATCAATATATTAATATATTGATAAGATACATGATGTCCACCATCATGTATCTTATCAATATATTAATATATTGATAAGATACATGATGTCCACCATCATGTTCATTCCCAGTAGGACGTCACCTCCTGCTGTGTGGATGGACTTTCAATCTGAGGAGTTAGTGTGTTGTTGTGATGACTCAAACTAAACAGACACTTACACTTCTTTAGAGCCGACCTCAGGTCAAGCAGCTTCTCCATCTCCATGTCCAGTGTCTCCTTCAGTTGATCCAGGGATCTCCTCAAGGTCCCTACGTATGACGGAGGAGGAGGGACCTCCACCCTGGTCCAGTCCCTGGTGTTTGGAGGATTCTTCAGGGATCTGAAGCTCTGGAGGAAGTGGAGGTGGTCTTCAGTGTGTGAGAGCTGCTTCACCTCTGAGCTCCTATTGGTCAGATCTTTAACTTCCTGCTCCAGCTCTTTGATGAGGTCTTCAGCTTGTTTCTCTATGGATTTCAGTTTCTCTTTTACTGTTTGTTTGTGATCATGCCGACACTTTTTAACGCAGCTCATCAGAGCGTCCAGGACCTGGTCACCGGTCTGCTCTCGGTCTGCGTCTTCTTTGCTGCGCGTTACTGCGTCTTTGATCTCCTGAACCTTTCCTAGTCTCTCCTGGATCATCTGCTGATCTTCAGACTCTATCTTCCCCAGCTGGGCCTTCTTCAGCTCATATTCCTCCTTCAGAGGTACAACAGGATGGGACCTGTGGTCCCCCTCTGTACAGAGCTGACACACACGCACCTGTTCAGTCTGGCAGAAGAGCTCCAGAAGTTGATAATTGTGTTTCTTACACATCCGGTCTTCCAGACGGTCCTGAGGCTCGACCAGCTTATGTTTCTTCAGGCCTGTGACTCTCTGATGTGGCTCCAGGTGGGAGTGACAGAAGGAGCTCTGACACACTAGGCAGGACTTGACAGCCTTCAGCTGGGTCCCGGTACAGACGTCACAGGGAACTTCTCTTGGTTCAACACAAGTCTGCTCTTTGGCCGGTACAGACCGTCTAAACTCGTCCACCATCTCCAATAAGAGGGTATTGACCCGTAGATCAGGTCTTGTGTGGAACAGCTTGACATTTGAACTGGACCTTGTCATCCCAGAACGTGGTGATACAGGCTCTACAGAAGTTGTGTCCACATGGTGTGGAAACTGGACTCTTGAACACATCCAGACAGACGAAACAGGAAAAGTTCTCCTCAGACCAGGAAGATTTAGCAGAGGCCATTCCTAGAACACATTGTTGAATCAAGTTAGAAAACAACCTTTTTTTTAAACGTATTAAAGTGCTTAGACAACAGTTTTAGGCGGAGAGACAGTGAGGGAAAAAGAGTGATGAAGTGAAAGAGATAGTGAGAGAGAGAGAGGGAGAGATAGAAAAGGGGGGGGGGAGAGCGAGCGAGAGGGAGAGTAAGAGTGAGAGAGAGAGAGAGAAGGGGGAGAGAGAGACAGAGCAAAAGACAGTGAGAGAGAGAGAGAGAGTGAGAGAGAGAGTGAGAGAGAGAGAGAGCGAAACACAGTGAGAGAGGGAGAGAGAGAGTAGTACTACTACTACAATTACAACTACTACAACTACTACTACTAACACTACTGATACTACTACTACTACTACTACTAATTACTACTTATAATACTATTAATACTAATACTACTAACTACTACTTATAATACTACTACTACTATTACTTATAATACTACTACTACAATTCATACTACTATTACTACTACTACCACTACTACCATCCACTACTTCTACTACTACTACTACTACTACTACTACTCCACTACCACTACTAATAAAACAACTACTACTACTGCTACTACATAAACTAATGACTACTACTACTACTACAACTACTACTACTTTTACAACTACTACTACTACCACTACTAATATAACAACTATTACTACGATTACTACTACTTTTACTACCACTACTAATACTAATACAAATACTACTACTACTACTACTACATCTTCTAATGACTACTACTACAATTACTACTACTTACAATACGTATACTACTACTACTGATACTACTACTACTACTACTACTACTTAAACTACTACTACTGCTACTAAAACTACTAATACTACTTACGACTTATACTACTACTACTACGACTACATATTATAATGACTACTACTACTAAAACTACTACTACTTATAATACTACTACTACTACTACTACCATCCACTACTTATACTACTACTACTACTACCATCCACTACTTATACTACTACTACTAATATTAATACTACTACTCCTACTCATAGCTACTACTACTACTATTCCACTACAACTACTACTACTACTACTATTACAACTACTACTACTACTACTACTACAACTACTACTACTACAAATACTTATTCTACTACTTATAATACTACTAACTACAACTACTACTTATACTACTACTACTACTACTACTACTAACACTACTAATATAAATACTACTACTACTACTACTCACAGCTACTACTACTACTACTATTCCACCACTACTACTACTATTACAACTAATACTATTACAATTACCACTACTACTACTAACAACTATTACTACTACTACAACTACTACTACTACTACTCAAATTCTACTACTACTACTACCACTAAAAAAAACGATATTTAAAAAACATATTAAAGTGTTTAGACAACAGTTTAAAGTGGTTGTAATGTTCCTATATGTGTATATATCTATCTATATGAGTGATGGAGTAGCGTAAGGCTTGATATAAACATATAATACACATCTACGTTTGCCCGGAAGTGACGTCATCGCGTGGCCCCGCCCACCATGACGTCACAAAGCTTAGCGGAGCATAAAAGGCAAGACGCGACGCGGAGATAACAGTTCCTCTTTGAGACGCGACGAGGAGAGAACAGTTGAAAGGACACCAGCCTTTGTCCAACTAAGCGGTGGACAGCGTTCTAAGGTGAGTAGTGAGTGTTGACCAAGGGCTTCAAAGAGTTAGTTCTGCACCAGGGAGCCTGTTCCAACGGACACACTTTGATGGTGGACCATTGTTAAGTTCATGTAGTATTAGATGTGTATTATATGTTTATATCAAGCCCTACGCTACTCCATCACTCATATAGATAGATATATACACATATAGGGACATTATAACCACTTTAAACTGTTGTCTAAACACTTAATTACGTTTTTAAAAGATTGTTTTTTGTAGTAGTAGTGGTAGTAGTAGAATTCAAGTAGAGGTTCTAGTAGTGGTAGTAGTAGTAGTAGTAATAGTAATAGTAATAGTAGTAGTTGTAATAGTAGTAGTAGTAGGTGAATAGTAGTAGTAGTAGATGAAGAGTAGTAGTAGTTGGTGAATAGTAGTCGTAGTAGTAGTAGTAGTAGTAGCTGTGAGTAGTAGTATTATTTTTAGTAGTGTTAGTAGTAGTAGTAGTAGTAGTAGTAGTAGTATTAGTATTATTAGTTGTTGTTTTAGTAGTAGTAGTGTAGTAGTAGTATTATAAGTAATAGTAGTAGTAGTTAGTTGTATTAGTATTAGTAGTATTATAAGTAGTAATTAGTTGTAGTAGTGAATAAGTATTTGTAGTAGTGGTTGAGTAGCAGTAGTAGGAGTAGCTGTGAGTGGGAGTAGTAGTATTAATATTAGTAGTGGTAGTAGTAGTATAAGTAGTGGATGCTAGTAGTAGTAGTTGTAATAGTAGTAGTAGTAGAATAGTAGTAGTATAAGTAGTGGATGGTAGTAGTAGCTGTGAGTAGTAGTAGTAGTAGTATAAGTAGTGGATGGTAGTAGTGATAGTAGTTTTATAAGTAGTAGTAGTAGTCATTAGAAGATGTAGTAGTTGTATTAGTAGTGGTAGTAAAAGTAGTAGTAATATTTGTAGTAGTAGTAGTTGTACAAGTAGTAGTAGTCATTAGTAGATGTAGTAGTTGTAGTAGTTGTAATTGTAGTAGTAGTATTAGTAGTACTACTCTCTCTCTCGCCCTCTTGCTCGCTCGCTCTCTCTCTCTCCCCCCCTTTTCTCTCTCTCTCTCTGTCTTTCTCTCTCTCTCTCTCCCCCCCTTCTCTCTCTCTCTCTCTCTCTCTCTCTTTACAGTACAATTTAATACGTTTTAAAAAAGGTTGTTTTCTAACTTGATTCAACAATGTGTTCTAGGAATGGCCTCTGCTAAATCTTCCTGGTCTGAGGAGAACTTTTCCTGTTCCATCTGTCTGGATGTGTTCAAGAGTCCAGTTTCCACACCATGTGGACACAACTTCTGTAGAGCCTGTATCACCACGTTCTGGGAGGACAAGGTCCAGTTCAAATGTCCTCTTTGCAACGAGCTGTTCCGCACAAGACCCGATCTACGGGTCAATACCCTCTTATCGGAGATGGTGGACGAGTTTAGACGGTCCGTACCGGTCAAAGAGCAGCCTTGTGTTGAACCAGGAGAAGAGGGGGACCACAGGTCCCATCCTGTTGTACGTCTGAAGGAGGAATATGAGCAGAATAAGGCACAGCTGGGGAAGATAGACTCACACGCAGGGACCTTGAGGAGATCCCTGGATCAGCTGAAGGAGACACTGGACATGGAGATGAAGAAGCTGCCTGTCCTGAGGTCGACTCTAAAGAAGTGTAAGTGTTTAGTTTGAGTCATCACAACAACACACTAACTCCTCAGATTGAAAGTCCATCCACACAGCAGGAGGTGACGTCCTACTGGGAATGAACATGATGGTGGACATCTTGTATCTTATCTATATATTGATATATTATATAACAGGATGGTTTGTATATTTTACATAATGCATAACCATCACAATGAATCCTTCTTCTGTAAAATACAACATATATTATTACTGTAACAATATTATTTATTAATGATGAGTATTATGAGTGTTATTATTATTAGACAATCATAATCAGGATGCTGTTAATCATACTTGTATGTGTATTTTATATTCAGAACATGATCTAAAACATATATAATTATATATGTGAATAAACATATTTTATATAATAATATATATATCACTATATAATAATGTTTATATTAATAAATAAAATATATTAATATTAATATATTATAATGAATCTATAATGTTATAATTATATATATAATATATAATAACATATATTTTCATCATACTTTAGGTCCTAGGAAACTAGGCAACCAATTCTTAGAAACACCTCTCCTATCAAAGTCACAATTGTAGTTATCCAAGGTTAATGTTGGCAACTGCTAACGTTTAATGATGTCCTATCTATAAATCAAGAGAGTACTTTCCAATCAAGTACTTTTTCTTCCTCAGTGGTTATTCACGGCTCCACCCATTTCTAAAGGGTTTATTGAACTGACTCCAAACGGCTCATATCTTGATGACCTCATTGGGAGTATTTCTGTGTAGACTCATCATGTCTTTGGTTCTCTCTCCCATCAGATGAGTGTGAAATCACACTGGACCCAAACACAGCCCACAGAGGACTCTCTCTGTCTGAGGACAACAGGAAGGTGACGAGGGTTAGAGAGGAGGAGTCGTATCCTGATCACCTGGAGAGATTTGACTACTATACCCAGGTGTTGTGTAGAGAGGGTCTGACTGACCGCTGTTACTGGGAGGTGGAGATGGAGAGGAAAGGAGGAGGTGTTGATATAGGAGTGACATACAGAGGAATCACTAGGAGAGGACGGGGTGATGACAGCTGGCTTGGATTCAACAACAAGTCCTGGAGTCTTTATTGTTCTGATTATCGTTACTCTGTCTATTACAACGGTAGTGAAACAGTCATAGATCTCCCCCCCTCTAACAGAGTAGGAGTGTATGTGGACCGACCTGCTGGCTCTCTGTCCTTCTACAGAGTGTCCCCAGATGGAGGAGGGTCCTCAGACACACTGACACTCATCCACACCTTCCAGTCCACATTCACCCAGGAGGACCTCCTCCCTGGGTTTAGGTTATGGGGTTATGGTTCCTCAGTGTCTCTGTGTCGCTTGTAGCAACACACACAAATACACACACACACACACACACACACACACACACATATAGAGAAGTACACACACACACATATCAATTCATACACAGATGTATACAAAAATACACACACACACATAGAAACACACACAGAAACACACACACAGCAAGTTCATGGGTTATGAGGACCACAATTGTATATCATTGTTTTTGTTCTTCTTTTATACATTAAACATTGAACTTTGAAAGGCATTGAAATCTAGCAGGTGCTTACAGTTCCTATATATATCCTATATATTTTTGCTGGGAGCTGATAAAGTGAATATTGATGTCCCAACTTAGCAGCACACATCATGTTCAGTTATAAAGATATGTTCTCCTGAACCTGCTCCTCAATGACCCCTAACCCCTATCTGCTCCTTAATTACCTCTGACCCCTACCTGCTCCTCAATGACCCCTAACCCCTACCTGCTCCATAATGACCTCTAACCCCTACCTGCTCCTTAATGAGCCCTAACCCCTACCTGCTCCTTAATGACCTCTGACCCCTACCTGCTCCTTAATGACCCCTAACCCATACCTGCTCCTTAATGACCTCTGACCCCTACCTGCTCCTCAATGACCCCTAACACCTACCTGCTCCTTAATGACCTCTGACCCCTACATTCTCCTTCATTCAAGGTTCAAGATTCAAGATTTTGATTTGCCATATGCAACAAGTAGAATTGAATGCTTACTCCCCATTCCCTCCTGCAGTTTGAGTTTATACTACAATTTAACACAATATACTATACTATGTACTATACTTACATTGTCCTATAACAATACTGTACACAAAATGACAATAAAAATGACAAAGTCACTGATGGAGTGTGTGTTGAATTGTGCAGAAAAGCATTTAAAAAGCATTTTAAAGTGCCAGTAGTGCAGCAGCATCATGAATTCAGTGCAGAACAGTGCAGTAACTGTAATGAGTCCAGCAAAGTATGACAGTGTAATGTTAATGACAATGTTATGATAGTGGCAGCACTCCTAGCAGTTCAGTAGGTCACTGCCTGTGGATAAAAACTATCCTTGAACCTGGTAGTCGTTGTACGGATGCTGCAGAACCGACGACCGGACGGTAGCGGGGAGAAGAGATGGAGCCCAGGGTGGTTGGGAACCTCGCAGGCATAACAGGTATAACAGGCAACTGTAAACACATTCAACCGCCCTCTTTAAGATGAATGCAGTGACAAACTGAATATGCTCTGTGGGGTTAAGTTAACGTTACATTTGGTTATGGATGAGAGAAGTGGGAAAAGCTGTGACTCCTGTAAACGCTTAACGTTAGTAGTGTCCAACTCAACAGCGTACTGACCAGCAGTAGTGTCCTTTATCCTGACTCTGGTGAAGACTAATCTAAAGTCAATGATTAGAACGACTTATTGTTAGAAAAGTAAAAACTAAATAACGGTACAACTGCATCTGATCGTACGTCTGTTACATTTTAAATTGTTGGTATTTTTCAGTAATACGATATTGACAAGAAGACAGCTAGAGGTGGTAAACGCCTAATAAGATGGCTCCAGAGGGAGAGATTGTTGGTGAGGTAAAAACGATGCCCTGTGTGTAGGACCCGAAATCAGAGTGACAGAAACCAGGTACAACAGGTGTTTATATAGCTCTATATATATATATATAGCCTGTCCATTGACTCCTCGATTCAATTTACAAATGCGTGAATATGACATCTTCGGGAAAAAAGACCCACAACAACACATCTAACACATCTCAGACCAAGGATGTGTCAGGGCAGGGTAGAGGTATAGGACCCGAAAGCAGAGTGACAGAAGCCAGGTAGAACAGGTGTTTAATGATCGGCGCACACGCCGATTAACGCCAGCAAAAGTCAAAAGGTACAGACAGGGCAATCCAAAAAGGTGGTCAAGGCAAGCAGAGGTCGTCAACAGACGTCGAGGGTTGAGGCAGAGGTACAAAAAAGGTACAAAACTGGCTAAAACAAGGTCGTTCTCCAGGTGAGGGTCAAAGCAAGGAGGATCAATAGACAGAACACAATGAACTGAACTCGATACGAACGTGAGGCTTTCGGAGAAATCCGGGTGATATTCCAGCATTGAGTAATACAACAGACATGGCTTGAATACAGCTTGGTCAATGAGGAGCGATTGACAACAGGTGATTTCAGTGTGAAACGGCTGACAGGGAAAACACGGAGTGGCATTTCGGAATGGAGTCCGGTGACATTGCGGATCCAGGAAGCCCGCGGAGATCAAGGACTAGGAACGGAAAGAGCTGGGTTGGACCGTGACAAGAATGTACATATTATACTGAGTTAAGGTACTGACAATGTACCTATTCTACTGAGTACAAGTACTGACAATGTACCTATTAGACAAAGTACAAGTACTGACAATGTACCTATTATACTGAGTACAAGTACTGACAATGTACCTATTATACCAAGTACAAGTACTGACAATGTACCTATTATACATCATGTACTGAGTACTTCCTGTACTGACTACAGACTACAGTATCTTAGTCTTCTTCCTGCTGTAATAAAGTGATATATGATGATGTATTAGTGATATATATTGATGATACTTCACAGATCAGAGTTGACTACAGTATCTTAGTCTTCTTCCTGCTGTAATAAAGTGATATATGATGATATATTAGTGATATATATTGATGATACATCACAGATCAGAGTTGACTACAGTATCTTAGTCTTCTTCCTGCTGTAATAAAGTGATATATGATTATATATATGATATATATAATATATATGATATATGATCCCAGGTGTTTCCCATCATAATCAGGCCGGCTGAGGCCAATGAACACTTGGGATCTTCCCTACTTAAGGCCCACGAAGACCGATGTCTTGACCACTGCGCACCTTACTGAGAACCTTATGGCTCCAACCCCCCCAGCTCAAAGGAGCCTCTCCGCCTTCCACCCTCTGGACCATCTCCCCGCGTCGACCACCCCACGTAACCTATCCTACCTTGTTGGGTTTTTTGAGTTTGTGGAGATTTGTCAGTTAAGACCTTATCCGTTATTTTGGTTGTCCTGTGTCTCTTCTTCTGGGTTCTCTGCCACATCCTAGCTCCCAGGCTAGATCCCTGTGTCTCCAGCTCCTAGCTTCCTGGCTAGCTCCTTGTCCGCACTTCCTAGCTTCCAGGATAGCTCCCTGTGCCTCCAGTTCCACATTCCCAGGCTAGCTCCTTGTGTCTCCAGTTCCTAGTTTCCAGGCTAGCTCCTTGTGTCTCCAGCTCCTAGCTTCCAGGCTAGCTCCCTGTGTCTCCAGTTCCTAGCTCCCAGGCTAGCTCCCTTTGTCTCCATTTTCTCGCTCCCAGTCTAGCTCGCTATTCCCAGGCTAGCTCGCCATGTCTCCAGCTCCTAGCTTCCAGGCTAGCTCAGTGTCCCTATCTTCTAGCTTCCAGAATAGCTCCTTGTGTCTCCAGTTCCTAGTTTCCAGGCTAGTTCCTTGTGTCTCCAGCTCCTAGCTCCCAGGCTAGCTCCCCATGTCTCTAGTTCCTAGCTCCCAGGCTAGCTCCCCACGTCTCTAGTTCCTAGCTTCCAGGCTAGCTCCTCGTGTCTCCAGTTCCTAGCTCCAAGGCTAGCTCCCTGTGTCTCCAGTTCCTAGCTCCCAGGCTAGCTCCCTGTGCCTCCAGTCCCTAGCGTCCAGGCTAGCTCCCTGTGTCTCCAGTTCCAAGCTCCCAGGCTAGCTCCCTGTGTCTCCAGTTCCTAGCTCCCAGTGTCTCCAGTTCCTAGCTCCCAGGCTAGCTCCCTGTGTCTCCAGTTGCTAGCTCCCAGGCTAGCTCCCTGTGTCTCCAGTTCCTAGCTCCCAGGCTAGCTCCCTGTGTCTCCAGTTCCAAGCTTCCAGGCTAGCTCCCTGTGTCTCCAGTTCCTAGCTCCCAGGCTAGCTCCCTGTGTCTCCAGTTCCTAGCTCCCAGGCTAGCTCCCTGTGTCTCCAGTTCCTAGCTCCCAGGCTAGCTCCCTGTGTCTCCAGTTCCTAGCTCCAGGCTAGCTCCTGTGTCTCCAGTTCCTAGCTCCCAGGCTAGCTCCCTGTGTCTCCAGTTGCTAGCTCCCAGGCTAGCTCCCTGTGTCTCCAGTTCCTAGCTCCCAGGCTAGCTCCCTGTGTCTCCAGTTCCAAGCTTCCAGGCTAGCTCCCTGTGTCTCCAGTTCCTAGCTCCCAGGCTAGCTCCCTGTGTCTCCAGTTCCTAGCTCCCAGGCTAGCTCCCTGTGTCTCCAGTTCCTAGCTCCCAGGCTAGCTCCCTGTGTCTCCTGTTCCTAGCTCCCAGGCTAGCTCCTGTGTCTCCGGTTCCAAGCTCCCAGGCTAGCTCCCTGTGTCTCCAGTTCCTAGCTTCCAGGCTAGCTCCTGTGTCTCCAGTTCCTAGCTCCCAGGCTAGCTCCCTGTGTCTCCAGTTCCTAGCTCCCAGGCTAGCTCCCTGTGTCTCCAGTTCCTAGCTCCCAGGCTAGCTCCCTGTGTCTCCAGTTCCTAGCTCCCAGGCTAGCTCCTGTGTCTCCAGTTCCTAGCTTCCAGGCTAGCTCCTGTGTCCCCAGCTTCCTAGCTTCCAGGCTAGCTCCTTGTGTCTCCAGTTCCTAGCTCCCAGGCTAGCTCCCTGTGTCTCCAGCTCCTAGCTTCCTGGCTAGCTCCTTGTCTCCAGCTCCTAGCTTCCAGGCTAGCTCCCTGTGTCTCCAGTTCCTAGTTCCCAGGCTAGCTCCCTGTGTCTCCAGTTCCTAGCTCCCAGGCTAGCTCCTGTGTCTCCAGCTCCTAGCTTCCAGGCTAGCTCCCTGTGTCTCCAGTTCCTAGCTCCAGGCTAGCTCCCTGTGTCTCCAGTTCCTAGCTCCCAGGCTAGCTCCCTGTGTCTCCAGCTCCTAGCTTCCAGGCTAGCTCCTTGTCCCCAGCTCCTAGCTCCCAGGCTAGCTCCTGTGTCTCCAGTTCCTAGCTCCCAGGCTAGCTCCCTGTGTCTCCAGTTCCTAGCTCCCAGGCTAGCTCCCTGTGTCTCCAGTTCCTAGCTCCCAGGCTAGCTCCCTGTGTCTCCTGTTCCTAGCTCCCAGGCTAGCTCCTGTGTCTCCAGTTCCTAGCTCCAGGCTAGCCCGTGTGTCCCAGCTCCTAGCTTCCAGGCTAGCTCCGTGTGTCTCCAGTTCCTAGCTCCCAGGCTAGCTCCCTGTGTCTCCAGTTCCTAGCTCCCAGGCTAGCTCCCTGTGTCTCCAGTTCCTAGCTCCCAGGCTAGCTCCCTGTGTCTCCAATTCCTAGCTCCCAGGCTAGCTCACTATGTCTCCAGCTCCTAGCTTCCAGGCTAGCTCAGTGTCCCCAGCTTCTAGCTTCCAGAATAGCTCCTTGTGTCTCCAGTTCCTAGCTCCCAGGATTGCTCCCTGTGTCTCCAGCTCCTAGCTTCCTGGCTAGCTCCTTGTCCCCAGCTCCTTGCTTCCAGTTTAGCTCCCTGTGTCTCCAGTTCCAAGTTCCCAGGCTAGCTCCCTGTGTCTCCAGCTCCTAGCTTCCAGGCTAGCTCCATGTCCCCAGCTCCTAGCTTCCAGGCTAGCTCCCTGTGTCTCCAGTTCCTAGCTCTCAGGCTAGCTCCTTGTGTCTCCAGTTCCTAGCTCCCAGGAAGGCTCCCTGTGTCTCCAGCTCCTAGCTTCCTGGCAAGCTCCTTGTCCCCAGCTCCTAGCTCCCAGGCTAGCTCCTGTGTCTCTAGTTCCTAGCTCCCCGGCTAGCTCCCTGTGTCTCCAGTTCCTAGCTCGCAGGCTAGCTCCCTGTGTCTCCAGTGCTAGCTCCATGTCCCCAGCTCCTAGCTTCCAGGCTAGCTCCCTGTGTCTCCAGTCCCTAACTCCCAGGCTAGCTCCCTGTGTCTCCAGTTCCAAACTCCCAGGCTAGCTCCCTGTGTCTCCAGTTCCTAGCTTCCAGGCTAGCTCCTATGTCTCCAGTTCCTAGCTCCCAGGCTAGCTCCCTGTGTCTCCAGTTCCTAGCTTCCAGGCTAGCTCTCTGTGTCTCCAGTTCCTAGCTCCCAGGCTAGCTCCTGTGTCTCCAGTTCCTAGCTCCCAGGCTAGCTCCTGTGTCTCCAGCTTCTAGCTCCCAGGCTAGCTCCTGTGTCTCCAGCTTCTAGCTCCCAGGCTAGCTCCCTGTGTCTCCAGTTCCTAGCTCCAGGCTAGCTCCCTGTGTCTCCAGTTCCTAGCTTCCAGGCTAGCTCCCTGTGTCTCCAGCTCCTAGCTTCCAGGCTAGCTCCCTGTGTCTCCAGTTCCTAGCTCCCAGGCTAGCTCCCTGTGTCTCCAGTTCCTAGCTCCCAGGCTAGCTCGCTATGTCTCCAGTTCCTAGCTCCCAGGCTAGCTCCCTGTGTCTCCAGTTCCTAGCTCCCAGGCTAGCTCCCTGTGTCTCCAGTTCCTAGCTCCCAGGCTAGCTCACTATGTCTCCAGCTCCTAGCTTCCAGGCTAGCTCAGTG
>JANIIK010000945.1:7500-28407 GCA_027704905.1 Muraenolepis orangiensis | reverse complement strand
GGACCAGGGTTACTCATAGGCCATGTGTTTATATGCAGAACAATTGATCTAGACTTCCGGTTCCACACGCCTCTTGTCTAGGAGAACAGAGGTTCGTCAGTTCTCTGAATTTCTCCAGATTTCCCTATATTTAGGTACTTATTAACATAAACTTGAGTCCCATAAACTACAATGAGGCAGAGAAGGTATTATTTCACTGGCACTCAGTCGAGCAAAAGTTTAGAAGAACAAGGTGGAGAGTCTGAGCAAGACGGCAGAAGCAGAAGATGGCTGTAGCTTGGCCATTGACCAGGCGTATTCTTGAGAATTCAACCTAATTCAACCTCTTAATGAGGGCAGGATCACTGAAGTAGATTCAAGAATCTGCCAAATATGCCGGAAGAGCCTCAACGGACTCCGCAATGGAAGAATAAGAGAAGCAAAACCAGCTCATGCAAGACAAATTAATTACCTCCTCGCGAAGACAAAACATGGGTATCTTTGGTGCTAGATATGGAAGGACTACTGAACGGAGCCTTGGAGATGGAGGTTGGTTGATACAAGGAGTTATCAGAAAAAAAACAGGTGGTCATGAGGGATTCAAGGATTTACTTCATCCAGGACTACCCTCAGGAAATTTTGTAAAAATGGGGGAAGTTTGACAAAGCGTAACGGGAACTTCAGAAAGTCAGGATTCAATATGCAGAGCGATATCCTGCACCATCGATGGCACATTCGTTCTCCGGCCCGCCGAGGGGAACACTTATCGGAGGCAGAAGAAACGTGTGGGACAACACGCAGACGGGACCCTTTGAACACTCAAGGATGTCCAGCTGGTTGATCATTGTTCCATACCCGTATGGATAGCCATAGGTATTGCAGGATATGAAACATGTAGTACGTGATGTATGATCAAATGCCGTGTGATTATGCTGCAAACTAATTTTCCCACAAGGACAAATAAAAGCATTTATCCAATTTTGTTTTACTAAATCGATAACGTCAAACGACTTAACGTAGCATAAGGTTTCTGGTCGAGAGGAAAATGGGGGTGGGGTGGTGCCTGAGGTTGATTGGAATGGAATATGTATCCTGGTTTGGCTGTGTGTGAGGCGGACAAGGAAGAGCCTCACCTGGTCTGGCCAGTGTTGGAGTTGCAGCTGGTCCGCTCTCACCGTTGGCCTGTGGCGCTGCTGGACTCTCTGATCGAGATATTATCGACTAATGGGAACACACACACAGTAAACATCACGTTGCTCAAGCCATGAGATTTTCCACTTGACTGGGAGGAGATGTGTGACAGAGTGTTGGGTTGTGTGACAGTGTGTGTGTTGGGTTGTGTGACAGTGTGTGTGTGTGTTGGGTTGTGTGACAGTGTGTGTGTTGGGTTGTGTGACAGTGTGTGTGTGTGTTGGGTTGTGTGACAGTGTGTGTTGGGTTGTGTGACAGTGTGTGTGTTGTGTGTGTGTGTTGTGTGACAGTGTGTGTGTTGGGTTGTGTGACAGTGTGTTGGGTTGTGTGACAGTGTGTGTGTGTGTTGGTTGTGTGACAGTGTGTGTGTGTTGGGTTGTGTGACAGTGTGTGTGTGTGTTGGGTTGTGTGACAGTGTGTGTGTGTGTGTTGGGTTGTGTGACAGAGTGTTGGGTTGTGTGACAGTGTGTGTGTTGGGTTGTGTGACAGTGTGTGTGTTGGGTTGTGTGACAGTGTGTGTGTTGGGTTGTGTGACAGTGTGTGTGTTGGGTTGTGTGACAGTGTGTGTGTTGGGTTGTGTGACAGTGTGTGTTGGGTTGTGTGACAGTGTGTGTGTGTGTGTTGGGTTGTGTGACAGTGTGTGTGTGTGTGTTGGGTTGTGTGACAGTGTGTGTTGGGTTGTGTGACAGTGTGTGTTGGGTTGTGTGACAGTGTGTGTGTGTGTTGGGTTGTGTGACAGTGTGTGTTGGGTTGTGTGACAGTGTGTGTGTGTGTGTTGGGTTGTGTGACAGTGTGTGTTGGGTTGTGTGACAGTGTGTGTGTGTGTTGGGTTGTGTGACAGTGTGTGTGTTGGGTTGTGTGACAGTGTGTGTGTGTGTGTTGGGTTGTGTGACAGTGTGTGTATGTGTGTTGGGTTGTGTGACAGTGTGTGTGTGTGTTGGGTTGCCTTGCGCTTCGTCTACCTCCCTCTCACACACACACACGCTCATGTGCAGAGCCAGTGAGAGCGGGGGGGGGGGGGGGGGGGAGTGGGGTGGGTCTGAGGGGGTTAAGCAACAGAGCCACTGGCCTTGTAAAGCTCCAGTACTGGAATGTGCAACCCCGCCCACTGAAGCTAACAGACAGGCAGAAAGAGCACATGCAGCGAGTGAGGGAGCGACAGACCGAAGAAACTACCCTAGATCTCTGGGCCTCCCTCTTCCTCTCTGGGCCCCGTCATGCCACACGCTCACAGGATTTTTTTCCTCTGGCTGCTTCGTCTTCTACTCTCCTGTGCTCTCCCTTTTATGAGGGGACGAGGGAGGGAGGAAGGAAGGGGAATGCCACAGCAGCAGTCGAGGGGAGAAGAGACGAGAGGGAGGGAGGGAGGAGCCTAGCTCTTCCGGGTGAAAAGGGGGTGGGGGGGAGGAGCCCGGTAGCCACGTGGAGCGGAGTTATGTGCTGACACGTCCTTCACAGCCCCTCCCGCCCCGTCTGACACACAGAACCCGTGAATGGGGAGAGGGAGCGAGAGAGAGATGGAGGAAAAAAAAGTATGTTTTGCAACAGTCTAATGACAATGCATTTACATTTGTTTTTAAAGACAGATAATGGCTGGGGTTGGTAAAGCCTGACTGCCCTATATAGATAATTACTCACTCACCTCAACAAACCCGTGTAGGAAATCAAAGTGCTCCGGTATAAAGGCTCTTTTATCACTGACTCAAGCATTGCTTTACACACACCACATCACTATGTCCACACTAGTATTCAGACAGACCGGGGGAGAGAGCCCACGTGGCCCAGCTGCGTGGGCTCTTGGGAAGGGGTCAAAGTCCTGCAATGAGCCAGCTGCATGCACCCGAATGTACTGATAAGCTGGGGTGTGTGTGGGGGTTAGACGGAGGGGACCACGGAGGGGACCTGCCCTCTGGCCTCACAGCGACAGTACGAAGCCCAGACACATGGCAGGTCAGGGAGACCCAGTCCAATGGAGACGTGAGAGTACAAACTGGGACTTTAGTTTCAACGGTTATCTCAGTCCAAGTCCCAAAGAAAAACTAAAAGGCACCACAACAGGATCATGTTCCATGGTTGTGGCCTTGTCCCAGAACACCATGACAATGTGGAGCCTCATGAAGACATGAACTACATGTAACCATGAATGACAAAAGACTATAAATGGGTGCAGTGAAACACACGAGAACCACAAGCACCACAAAAAATAAATAATAAGATAGACAAACACTTTCGGTTTCGAAACTCATACCACTGGATGGCAAGCCAACCAGAAAAAATAATAATAATTAAGAGAGATAACAGCCGTTCAACATCAACGGGAACGGAAGACATGACGTGTTTAGCATCCAGGTCAGAAAGCAACCTAGTCTCAAAGCCCAACCACCATGGGTCAGAAGGCAACCTAGTCTCAAAGCCCAACCACCATGGGTCAGAAGGCAACCTAGTCTCAAAGCCCAACCACCATGGGTCAGAAGGCAACCTAGTCTCAAAGCCCAACCACCATGGGTCAGAAGGCAACCTAGTCTCAAAGCCCAACCACCATGGGTCAGAAGGCAACCTAGTCTCAAAGCCCAACCACCATGGGTCAGAAGGCAACCTAGTCTCAAAGCCCAACCACCATGGGTCAGAAGGCAACCTAGTCTCAAAGCCCAACCACCATGGGTCAGAAGGCAACCTAGTCTCAAAGCCCAACCACCATGGGTCAGAAGGCAACCTAGTCTCAAAGCCCAACCACCATGGGTCAGAAGCAACCTAGTCTCAAAGCCCAACCACCATGGGTCAGAAGGCAACCTAGTCTCAAAGCCCAACCACCATGGGTCAGAAGGCAACCTAGTCTCAAAGCCCAACCACCATGGGTCAGAAGGCAACCTAGTCTCAAAGCCCAACCACCATGGGTCAGAAGGCAACCTAGTCTCAAAGCCCAACCACCATGGGTCAGAAGGCAACCTAGTCTCAAAGCCCAACCACCATGGGTCAGAAGGCAACCTAGTCTCAAAGCCCAACCACCATGGGTCAGAAGGCAACCTAGTCTCAAAGCCCAACCACCATGGGTCAGAAGGCAACCTAGTCTCAAAGCCCAACCACCATGGGTCAGAAGGCAACCTAGTCTCAAAGCCCAACCACCATGGGTCAGAAGGCAACCTAGTCTCAAAGCCCAACCACCATGGGTCAGAAGGCAACCTAGTCTCAAAGCCCAACCACCATGGGTCAGAAGGCAACCTAGTCTCAAAGCCCAACCACCATGGGTCAGAAGGCAACCTAGTCTCAAAGCCCAACCACCATGGGTCAGAAGGCAACCTAGTCTCAAAGCCCAACCACCATGGGTCAGAAGGCAACCTAGTCTCAAAGCCCAACCACCATGGGTCAGAAGGCAACCTAGTCTCAAAGCCCAACCACCATGGGTCAGAAGGCAACCTAGTCTCAAAGCCCAACCACCATGGGTCAGAAGGCAACCTAGTCTCAAAGCCCAACCACCATGGGTCAGAAGGCAACCTAGTCTCAAAGCCCAACCACCATGGGTCAGAAGGCAACCTAGTCTCAAAGCCCAACCACCATGGGTCAGAAGGCAACCTAGTCTCAAAGCCCAACCACCATGGGTCAGAAGGCAACCTAGTCTCAAAGCCCAACCACCATGGGTCAGAAGGCAACCTAGTCTCAAAGCCCAACCACCATGGGTCAGAAGGCAACCTAGTCTCAAAGCCCAACCACCATGGGTCAGAAGGCAACCTAGTCTCAAAGCCCAACCACCATGGGTCAGAAGGCAACCTAGTCTCAAAGCCCAACCACCATGGGTCAGAAGGCAACCTAGTCTCAAAGCCCAACCACCATGGGTCAGAAGGCAACCTAGTCTCAAAGCCCAACCACCATGGGTCAGAAGGCAACCCAGTCTTCCAAGGCAAAAATCCTGTGGAGGTGGAAATGACTAGGTCCCACAGCGGGCCGAGCGTCACGCTGGTCAGGGTCTGAGTCCTCCAGAAACAGACCTAGCCTCAGATTGCCACACACTTTCCCAAGTATTTGAATTACATAAACAAGGTCACGCTGGCTGTTTAGCACTGAAACAAGAGAAGTACACTCACTGATTAGAGCAGACCACATATCACAGCGGCGTCTCTTAAAGTGGCTGTATATGGGATGGTTCTAGATGGAACCCCCTGATAACCAACCCACTTCGGACCATTCAAATGTGTTCTTGCGTTCATTTGGAGACTGAGTTTTGATGATCTTGAACTTTCAACAGTGGCTCCAACCTCGACCATTCATTCACAAGCTCACCTCCTGAAGATCTTCGTTTCATATAGGAAATAAAGATCCTTAGTTGGAGTCTAAATCAAGATTTAAGGGAATAGGTCTGCATGAGGCAATATAAAGATAATATAAAGATTCATATCTTCAACATGTGCAACATGTGTTTATGGCTACGATCGGTAGCTTGGCCCACAGAATTAACTTGGGCTTCCACTCACGTTTGTGAAGAAGACTCACCCAAGTACACCAGAGATCTACCGACTGTGCGCCAGTGGGTGAACAAGGGCTTAAGGCCAAACCACCTGCATTCCAGGCCCGACCGCGGCTCTGCGGCGCTGCAGACACCGGGGCCTGGGTTGGGGTGCCACGGGGAGGCGGGGGACCATACCGGTTTGCGTTCTCGCTTGGTGGCGATGTGCTGGGATGGCGGAGGTGGGATCTGCTGCTGCTGCTGCGGTTGTTGCTGCTGCTGCTGTTGCTGTTGTTGTTGTTGTTGTTGTTGCTGTTGTTGCTGTTGTTGTTGTTGTTGTTGTTGCTGCTGCTGCTGTAGTTGCTGCTGCTGTAGTTGCTGCTGCTGCTGTTGTTGTTGTTGTTGTTGTTGCTGCTGCTGTTGTTGCTGTTGTTGTTGTTGTTGTTGTTGCTGCTGCTGCTGTAGTTGCTGCTGCTGTAGTTGCTGCTGCTGCTGTTGTTGTAGTTGTTGCTGTTGTTGTTGTTGTTGTTGCTGCTGCTGCTGCTGTTGCTGCTGCTGCTGCTGTGGAGCAGGGCTCATGATGACAGGCGCCGCCTGCACCGGGGCCGCCAACTGGGCTGGGGCCGGATAGTAGGCACCCGCTGTGGACCAAACAAGAAACCATGTCAACAACACTGCCTGCCAGGAGGGGCCCACGCCGTACTCTGACAGAGGACGCCAGTGGCTTGACGTGGCGCACACGCACACCGTTCTCCAGTCCATGTTTACACAATATGGGCATCCATCACTGGTTCTCTGACACTCCTGTCAGGGCCCTTTAAAGGGCAGCACATGTGTGGTGTGTGAGTGTGTGGTGTGTGTGTGAGTATGCGCGTGGCGCATGCGTGGGGACTCAGAAGCAGCCAGAAGTATAAAGAAAGTACACTAGGCTTCAGTTCCTTCATCTAGCTCATACACAGCTGGAGGTAAAGTACCTCCACAGTTCCTCACCAATCATCACCCTACATGGCTTCCACACAGCACAGTGGGTCCGTTTGTGATCATCACATGCATGTGAATAACTTTTTTTTTTTTTATCAGATATGTCCAAACCATTGACGATAATGGACCTATCGGTGACAAAAACCAGTCACACGCAGACATAGTCATCAACCCTATCTCAGGTGTGACGTGTATCAGAGAAAAGAAGAGAGCCATTCCAGCTGTTAGCCGACGACTAAACAAAGCCAGCACATGTTTTGTCCTGGGCACCACCTGTGCTGACAGGCAAGCGCCACTAGAGGGCGTGGTCACACAGGCTGGAGGGCAGACACGGTAGGAAACCATGTGCCAGGTTGACATGAGGCAAGTATGAATATGTTCTAGCTTCAAATCCAATGTTTTTGTGTCAATCTTTATTCCATATAGACCTATAAAATGACCAGACATTTTTTGTGTTTCAGATCTGTGTGCGCATAAAGATATTTTGTGAATGTTTACTTCATGTTAACACACACACACGATGAGTGTGTCTGAGTATGTGTGTCGTGTCTGTGCCCGAGTGTGTGTGTCTGTTCATGTGTGCGCGCGCACACACGTCTCCGTATGAGAGTGCATGCATCCCAGTGTCCGTGCGTGTGTGTGCACGTGTCCATGCCGTGTGTCCGCGCACACACGCGTTTCAGGCCCCGCATAGAGCCTCTTACCATAAGGACCGTATTCCGGCGTGCTGCTGGGGTAGAAGCCGGGTTTGCCCGTCTGTACCGGGTACTGCTGGGGCGCAGTCAAGTAGGCAGACCGGTACTAGAGGACGGGACGGGTAAGGAACACACAATTATCATTGAGCAATATTAATAGTCATTTTGACACTCACAAGGCAGTACAATGTGCTCATTAACGTTAAAGATAACTTTAAACCCTTAACTAATTCTCTTCACAGAGTTGGATCAACAGATGAGCCAACAGCCCCCTAGTGCCCATTAGGATTAACGTGATTGGCTGGATTCCATTAAGGGCCTCCGTGGCACATGCCATTATAAAAATGAAGAGGAAATGAGGAAGGAGGCTTGGGAGGCGGGTAGGCGTAGAACAGGTTTCCCCAGGAAAGCAATGGAAAGTCTTTAATTTAAACGAGATGCGAATGAATGACTCAAGACACCATTATCATTGTGCAAGTGGCCATCACCCACTAAGAAAGGAAAACCCCCACAGACCAGCTGGTCGCCAGCGAGTAGCACCGCGCACCGCCTACCTGTCCAGGTATGAAGTAGGCGGTTCCCTGCGGCGAGCTGGGGAAGGACAGCTGCGGCTGGGGGATCATCATCATCTGGGAGCCGGGGCCCGCCTGGTACACGTGGGTGGGGGCCACGGCCCGGGGCCCGCTGCCGGGGGACCCCCCGCGAGGCCCGGGGGGCAGGCCGGACCTGTTGGCATAGTATGGCTGGAAGGGGGGGGGGGGGGAGTGAAAAAGAGAGAAACAGGAAAAAGAGTATTGAGAAAACCTGTGGTTACCCGCCCCCCCCCGCCGCCTGACGGGAAGCACACTGCCCCCCCCCCCAGGAAGATAAAAGCAGCACAGCACTGTGTCACTCAGTGTCTCTCTCTCACACACACACACACACACACATACAGTGTAAAGGGTGAGCGGGTATTACCTGTAGCGACCTGAACCCTCCCTTCAGCAGCGAACACACACACAGGGCAACACACACGGAAGAGCAGGAGGGGGGGTGGGGGAGTGAGACAGACAGAAGACACCACCAATCAGTGAGGAAGCACAGCACGCCGAGCGGTGAGATAAGGGCCCCGGCGCACGCCAAACCGAAGACGGCGTGTTGGCGCAGATCAAGGGGCGGGGCTTTGGAGACCGACCGCCGCCGGCCATTGGCCCACGTTAACCGCTAACATCTCATGGTGACCGGCCCACTGAACCTACTGTATGCCAACACACCGACTTCCATCTAGTGTGAAGTGTTCCGGGGCCTTGAGTGAATCCACATGCAGCATGCATTATTAACCCCACTCCCTCGCCAAGGTTCCTCATAGGAATTAAAGGGCTCAAATCGACAGACAGTGTATCCACTGTGAATGGATCAACATTTGGGGAAAAAAGAAAAGAAAATTATGAAATGAAATGATTTCTTGAAATGAAAGAGGGGATTCGTGGATGTTTAGTATTGTGGTTTGATCGCCAAGGACCCCGTCTCCATGTTTCCGTCTGTCAGTGAAACGTGACTACCAGCTAGTTTAGTTGGTTCTCTAAACATGTGCTTACATTTATATTAGCGATTGACATGAATATAATCAGAAAGAGAATAGAGGTGGGGGGTGGTGGGTGTGGCGGGGATGGGCTCACACACCCACGGTGCAGCGATGACAAGAGATTATGTTCCACGATTGCTCTGGGCCAACAACTCTCTCTGCCCATCGCTACAAACCTCGCCTGCTAGTACGGAGCCAACGGGAAAAACCCTGATGGTTCTAGTGGCAATAGCGTTAATAAACAATAGCGTTAAAGTGGGGGAATAAGTGGGCTGATTGGTGGTCAGGATCCAGCAGTTGAAGGCCTTTGGCTCCCAGCTTCATTAGGGAGAGGGTGAATACTTAATATCCAATAGCTTTGAGTTGCGTGACGAGGGCATACCTGTCGGGGCTGAGGGGCGGGGTTCATCTGTGGAGGAGGAGGGCTGGCAAACACCATGGAAGGAGGCTGCCCGGGGGGGTAGGAGGCCTGGAGAGGACGTCAACAAGAGACGGGAGCAAAGGAGCCAGGGACCAACACACAAACACAAAGTGAGGCACTGATCTGTGATGGCAAAGTGAGCGTCCAAACGGTGCTGTAGGTAAGATCTAAGAGCCACTGTGTGAGTGGATTTTGAACACCAGTCGGCTATTGGTGAGTGAAATGCTCTTCGTGAATTTTTTTTTATAGTGAGATGGTAGACAGCTCCCGGCTGAGTTCGAACAGGGCATCTCTTCCCTCCCTTTACAGCTCTGAAATATTGTGGAGGGGATGTGGGGGCAGCAGTAGCTCAGTCTGTTTGGACTTGGCTTGGGAACCGGAGGGTCACCAGTTCAGTACTCCACTGCCGAGGTTCCCTTACGCAATGCACCAGACCCCTACACTGGCGCTTTAAAATGCTTTCTACACATTTAAAAAACATGTACATATCATCAGTCAGTGTTTTAGAAAATTCATACTGCGGGAGGGAATGGGGAGTAAGCATTCCATTGTACTTTGTCTTGATTCTTGCTCCCCGGGGAGCTGGATATACAATAGCTGCCCACTGCTCCTAACACTAGGATGGGTTAAATGCAGAGGAACTAATTTCACTGTGCGTACATGTATGAGACCAGTAAAGATGTAGCCCTACGGCAGCAGGTGAGTGTTACCTGTGAGAGGCCGGGGGAGGGGGAGGGGTGGGGGGGTCCTGCTATAGGCTGTGGTGGTTTATTCATCTGTGTACAAATCTGAAGAGGAAAAAAACAAAACAAGTTTTAAATCCAAATATCTAATTATTAACATATGACATGCTTACTAAAGAATGTGACCCTTTCATTGGGTTGATGGCCGCATCATATGGCCGCATATCAAGTGTTGGAAGGCACAGTGTGTAGTCAACTGAATTACACCCCCCCCCCCATATCCTACCACCTCCCTTTTCAACGGCCTAGGAGAAGCTACAGTGGCCTGCAGAGGTTTGCCCAAACCTGAGACAGGGTACGAATATATGCTTCATTTCTACGAAGATACAACCAATAATAATAATAAATATTTTTTTAATAATTGGGAGAGCTAATGCATTGTGGTAACATTTCATAGCTGACGTTAAAGCAGTTTGTTCTTTCTAGTATTTAAGAGAGTATTTTTAGAACATGGCCGCCTTGTTGCTCCTTCTGTAGAGGGCTCATTCTACGCTTAGGGACACCATTTTAATTTTCATTGGATTATTTTGTCATTAAAACATTTATGAAAAATATTCCCTTTCTGCCAAGTCAGTTCCGCTAGACGCCACTCAATTCTACACACTGCACCTTCAACTAACCAACCAATTAAAAACACCAAAAATATAGGTACATTTATTTTTCTAACCGACTAAATGGATCCAGAATTCCCTGCAACCCTCACACCAACATGTTGGTGGTTAAGATGGTTTGTTGGGAGAAAGGGAGTTGCGGAGGTTGAGGGATTATCATATTTGATTATCTTATTGACCGGTCACTACGGTACTTGTCTGTCAACACGACGCATGCAACACCTTTAGAAATCACATGTGACTCTGGGCTCTGTTGTGCGCTAAAGCTTTTTCGACTGCCGCCCTCGGCCCCTCTGGGCCTATTCCCCTGGCATCTAGAGGCTTTGGGGTCAATGACATGTTTCCTGGCCCCTGGAAGGACCGGTGCTCTACAATAGTGGTCCCCAACCTTTTTTGCGCCACGGATCATGTAAGACAATATTTTCACGGCCCTTGCCTGGTGTCTGGGACAAAGCATGAGATGAGACCTGGAGTTCCCCATGTGGGCAGCTGTGTCATATGACTTCAGAATAAAGTCACCGGTGGCACTGAGCCCGAGCGCAATGGGCATTAGGGCTCTCTGCCTCGTCCCGTGAGGCAATCATTGAGGCTATGGCTCTACGGTTGGCATACACACCGGCCCATAGGTGCTGGCATCATGCATATCTGTCAAGGCCCTGCTAGCTGGTCTGGTGAGAAAAAGACTTGGGGTCCGCCCAACACTTCTGTAGCTCTAATGTTATCAGAAGAAGAGGGGACACCTGGCCCGTGGAAGGACTGGTGCTCTACAGTAGTGGTCCCAAGCCTTTTTTGCGCCACGGACCGGTTTCATGTAAGACAATATTTTCGCGGACCGGTCTTCAAGGTGTGGGGGGATAAATATGACAAAATAAAATACAAACCTGAGTTCCTGTTTAACTGGTTATTGTGTTAACTGCTGAGATCTGCGTACGTTCCGTCTATGGTTATAACGTTAGCTATTTCCATTGGGTTGACTGTTGCAAACAAACACACCACAAAGGCATAGATGTCTCCTGTATTATTCATACGTACAGGAGACTTGTATTAGTCCCATGGTAGTCTTTATATAATAAGTCTTTATAAAGGTAGCCCTTTATAAAAAAGGCAACAAATCCTACCAACAACTGCTCACCAAAGGCAGTTTCCCGAACAAAAACCACAACAAATGATTATGTACTCACACTCTTGATTTGATTTACAACCCAGTCTGCCTATCTTACGGAGAGGGGTATTCTGAAACACAGCGGAAGGAGCCAGGCAGCCAGACACAAGACGACAACATTTACCGAGGGTTGTGTTTGGAGGGGCAGTTATGCAAGAAGCCAGCCTTGACGACCCCCGCCCCACAACTCTCTTGCATGTCATCTGAGCCGGCCTGGCAAATAGCTGTATGGCGTTCCAACGTTGAACATACGGCTGGACATGTTGCCGTGTGAGCCCCTGGTCCACGCTATGTCCTGCCAGAGCATTAGCCCACATCTGCCATTTTGGCCCACTGCTCGCCACGCCAGTGCTACTGTACCATGCAGTGGGATGATTCAATATGGAAGATAAACGCAGACCAACAAGCAGATAAAGCAGTGGCCATTTTGTAATGACTATGCCAAGTGACTGAAGAACAGGCTGAACCTCTATCGAATAACATAATATGGGTTTAATGAACACACACAGAAGATGTTCCTCTACAGGCATTCAGAACCGCACACATGGACAGTGCAGCATCCCCCTAAGGTAAGCACTAAGCAGTGTGCTCAGCTAGCTCAAACCTATCAAAACGTGACCTGAAAACGACACCAGTCACAGTCGTCGTGGTGGACATCACAACAACTACACGGAACTATTGAACCGAGACAGCTGCACCCATTTTGGGAACGCAACACGTTGCTCCTCGCACCATCAGCACCATCGGCTGCTGCAGCGTGCGTGTTACCACCCGGCATCCACCACGCCACGGGCCGACCCCCCGCGGGTACTTACCGATGGGAAACACATCACTCACTGATGATCGATCACTCACGCACATTCACTCTTAGCATGTATATGCTATTCACCGGTGTTGGTGCCGTGACTAGACCGTCGTGCTTACTTTCGCAATGACACCATGGGGCGTGTCTGTCTTAAACTCCTTCGGATACCACATGCAAAGAACAATAATAATACGGCGAAAACCCGTTAATCGTCCAATAACAAATAACAAATAACAAAAACACGACGAGCGATTCGTTCCCATCGACGTTACGTGTGTTGCGCTGCAGCCACGATGCTAACTTTCTCAAGGCGCCCCCCATCTTGAACAACCACGTGGGTTAACCTGCGTTTTGGCGCGGCGGGTAGCCGGTCGGGGATCGGAGCTCGTCGGACCATCACAACACATCACAACTTCACAAAACACAATACAAGACGAGACGAGACGTCTAATGGACGACCCACGCCTTCCCTCCCTCCCTCCCGCAGACTGAGTGGGGGATGACACCTCAGACCAGCCCAACCGATGACCGACTAGCTGTCACAAGCTACTACCGAAGGGCTACGACGACGAGGGAATGACGCCGACGAGACACTGAAATGTGCCACAAAGACAGATCCATCCATCGATCAATCTATCGATACGCTGACTAGCGATCGGGGTAGCCGCATTTCGTTTCGCATCCCGAAACTAGCATCGTAGCCCCCAGGAGGAGGAGGAAGAAGAACACGTGTCGGCTCACCTTGTGCACTGTGATGCAGTGCAGTGGATGCTGCTGCCTTGCCTCTGGCTCGGCACAGTGATCGATACACCACACAGCCCGGCCTCCAATAACCTCCAATCACTTATATTAGACCCCCATTCGACTATACACACACTAATACCCAACAGCTCATCACCATCTTCACGTCCCGTTGACACTAATGGCGGCCTGGATTTAAGGTGTCACCCAACAAAGCAATCGCCTTGTCATCGATCACCAAACCGCACACACCTTGATCGAATGACCACTACCGGCTCTACTACAACACACACGTTACATTTTCACGACAATGGCGAGAGGGGAACACACGTGTGTATTACTTAGGTTTAGGTTTCACTTGACTGCTAATAATTCCGCTTTCTAAACCAGTGAGTGAGTGAGGCTGATGGTTTACCGCATGTCGGAGTGATGGTCCACATATGGACCATCACTATATCTGGTGTTTACAATAAATAACATAACATAAATCGAGGCTAAAACACACGCACCCTTGCAGGCTAAACCGGGTGACCCGGACGGGGGTGTGAGCGGACCCTCCCGGTCCTCCTCAGCCGCCGAGAGGCTCCTCTGCCCCGCAGCACAGACGGGAGCTAACCGGGCTACGAGGCGGTGGAGGAGGGACCGGCTAGCGGACAACAGTCAACTAAAAACAAACTAAACGCAGTTAAACTATGGGGTTCTGTTTCGTTGAAGCCACCATTAACCCATCATCCTCTTCTTCTGAACGTTTTAAATCCAAAACGGATGACGAAGGTTTCGTTTGACACACACACACACACAGTGAGGGACACACTCCATACAAACAGCGTTAAGATAGCATGCTAGCTAGCCGGGGCAGCTAACGCAAAGAAAGAACACCCACGTCGTCTCCAAGCTAGCTTAGCTTAGCTTAGCTCCCAAGCTAGCCCCACGACAACAAGCAAGGAGCAGCCAGTCAGCGGATAATAATAATCACCGAACAAAGTGCCCCCGGAGCTACAGATATGTGTCGAACCACACGCCGCCGGTCCTCTTGCGGGTGAGGAGGGTGTTGGTGGTCAATGTCACCCGAACATATATAATACACATCTAATACTACATGAACTTAACATTGGTCCACCATCAAAGTGTGTCTGTTGGAACAGGCTCCCTGGTGCAGAACTAACTCTTTGAAGCCCTTGGTCAACACTCACTACTCACCTTAGAACGCTGTCCACCGCTTAGTTGGACAAAGGCTGTGATGAGGGTTGTTTAACTCAGCGCCTTGCCTAAGACACCAAAAGACACGTCATACTTGTTTATCGAGTTGTCTCACACACACACACACACACACACACACACACACACACACACACACACACACACACACACACACACACACACAAACTGAGCAACTGTAATAATACTTAGTATACTAATACTACTACTACTAATAACTATTACTACTACTATTACAACTACTACTATTACTACTACTACTACTACAATCCACTACAACTACTACTACTACTACTACTACTACTAACAACTATTACTACAAATACAACTACTACTACTACTTCTCGAATTATACTACTACTACAACTACCACTACTACTCTTACTAACGACTACTACTACTACTACTACTACTTATAATACTACTACTTATATTACTACAACTACTACTACTACTACTACCATCCACTACTTATACTACTACTACTACTACTACTACTACTACTACTACTACTACTACTACTACTACTACTAACACTACTAATATTAATACCACTAGTCCTACTCACAGCTACTACTACTACGACTACTATTCCACTATGACTACTACTACTACTACTACTATTACTAATACTACTACTACTAACACTACTGATACTACTACTATTACAACTACTCATCCACCACTACAAATACTTATTCTACTACTACAACTACTACTACTAATTACTACTTATAATACTAATACAACTAACTACTACTACTACTACTTATAATACAATCCACTACTACTACTATTACTACTACTACTATTACTACTACGACGACGACTATTACTACTACTACTACTACTACTACCACCACTACTGATACTACTAACAACTATTACTACTACTACTACTACTCAAATTCTACTACTACCACTACTACTAAAAAAACGATCTTTAAAAACGTATTAAAGTGTTTAGACAACAGTTTAAAGTGGTTCTAATGTCCCTATATGTGTATATATCCCCATCTATATTCTACTACAACCACCACTACTACAAAAAACGATCTATTAAAAACGTATTAAAGTGTTTAGACAACAGTTTAAACAGGTTCTAATGTCCCTATATGTGTATATATCTCTATCTATATGAGTGATGGAGTAGCGTAGGGCTTGATATAAACATATAATACACATCTAATACTACATGAACTTAACAATGGTCCACCATCAAAGTGTGTCCGTTGGAACAGGCTCCCTGGTGCAGAACTAACTCTTTGAAGCCCTTGGTCAACACTCACTACTCACCTTAGAACGCTGTCCACCGCTTAGTTGGACAAAGGCTGGTGTCCTTTCAACTGTTCTCTCCTCGTCGCGTCTCAAAGAGGAACTGTTATCTCCGCGTCGCGTCTTGCCTTTTATATTCCGCTAAGCTGTGTGACGTCATGGGGGGCGGGGCCACGCGATGACGTCACTTCAGGGCAAACGTAGTTGTGTATTATATGTTTATATCAAGCCCTAAGCTACTCCATCACTCATATAGATAGAGATATATACACATATAGGAACATTACAACCACTTTAAACTGTTGTCTAAACACTTTAATACGTTTTTAAAAGATCGTTTTTTTTAGTAGTAGTGATAGTAGTAGAATATAGATGGGATATATACACATATAGGAACATTACAACCACTTTAAACTGTTGTCTAAACACTTTAATACGTTTTTAAAAGATCGTTTTTTTTTGTAGTAGTGGTAGTAGTAGAATATAGATAGGGATATATTGTAGTGCCGAAAGATGGGAGTCGGAGGCGGTGTATCAAAAGAGGAACTTGTGGTTTTATTAGCCATATAAAAACACACAGGAGCAACTAGAACGCTAACCGGAACAAGAACAAGTCCGGTGCTCAAAACAGTCCGTGCGGGAGCACGCCCCCCCAACCATAGTTCCCAGGTGAATTATGTATCTCACCACACAAGCCCCCCCAGAATTCACCCATAGTCAAAATCCCCGCGCCGGGGAGGGACCACTACCCGACCCCGGCGAGTAAGGACGACGGGTGTCGAGGAGGGCGGGGCAGCCAGTGCGTCCGCGCCCTCGACAAAATTGGAGGGTAAGGGTGCCAACGAGGCGGGAACTCCAACAGGGTTAAGGGGGCGGGGACGGGGAGGACGGCCCCGACGTGGGGGTTGGGCCAACTCCAATGGCCTGGAAACGTCCACATGAGCCGGCTTAATCCTGTCCACGGAGACAGTCTCCGCTTTGCCGCCAACCTCCACCACCAATGTCTTATCCCCGTGTCTTATGACCCTGAACCGGCCGTCGTAAGGGGGACGTAGGGGACCGCGGTGGGCGTCGTGACGGATGAAAACAAAACCTGCCGATCACGTCGGGGTCACCAATGTAGTGCCGAAAGATGGGAGTCGGAGGCGGTGTATCAAAAGAGGAACTTGTGGTTTTATTAGCCATATAAAAACACACAGGAGCAACTAGAACGCTAACCGGAACAAGAACAAGTCCGGTGCTCAAAACAGTCCGTGCGGGAGCACGCCCCCCCAACCATAGTTCCCAGGTGAATTATGTAACTCACCACACAATACACATATAGTGTAGTGCCGAAAGACGGGAGTCGGAGGCGGTGTGTCAAAAGAGATACTTGTGGTTTTATTAGCCATACAAACACACACAGTAGCAACAAGCAAGCTAACCGGAAGAAGAACAAGTCCGGTGCTCAAACAGTCCGTGCGGGAACACGCCCCCCCAACCATAGTTCCCCAGGTGAATTATGTAACTCACCACAATAGGAACATTACAACCACTTTAAACTGTTGTCTAAACACTTTAATACGTTTTTAAAAGATCGTTGTTTTTGTAGTAGTAGTGGTAGTAGTAGAATTCGAGTAGTAGTAATAGTAGTTGTAGTAGTAGTAATAGTTGTTAGTAGTAGTAGTATCAGTAGTGTTAGTAGTAGTAGTAGTAGTAGTAGTAGTAGTCGTCATTGTCGTAATTGTAGTTGTGGTAGTAGTAGTGGATTGTAGTAGTAGTAGTAGGTAGTAGTAGTAGTAGTAGTTGTAATAGTAGTAGTAGTAGTAGTAACGGAATATAGTAGTAGTAGTAGCTGTGAGTAGTAGTAGTAGCTGTTAATAGTAGTAGTAGTAGTATTACTATTAGTAGTGTTAGTAGTAGTAATAGTAGTAGTCATTAGTATATATAGTAGGTGTAGTAGTAGTAGTAGTATTATATGTTCTACCAGTCGGTGGTAGCCAGTGCCATCTTCTCCGGTGTCGTGTGCTGGGGAAGCAGGTTGAGGTCAGCAGACGCCAACAAGATCAGCAGGATCATCAGGAAGGCTGGCGCTGTCCTGGGGGTCCAGCTGGACTCCTTGTTGGTGGTGTCTGAGAGAAGGATGTTGCGCAAGCTGCGTAGTATCCTTGACAACAACTCTCACCCTCTCCATCAGGTGCTGACCTCATATAGAAGCACCTTTAGCAACAGACTCATTCCACCCAGGTGCACCACAGAACGCCACAAGAAGTCCTTTCTTCCTGTGGCCATCAGTCTCTATAATTCCTCTACCTCGGGTCGTGAGAGGGACAGTGGAGACTCAGTGACCTGAGGTCAACGTTATTATTATTATTTTTTTGGTCAACGCACTGTAAATCATTTCACTGTAATTTTGCACTGTCAATTCTATTTCACTTTTCACTTTTCACATGTCACTTTTTCAGTATTCATCCGAGTTATTTATTAATATATTATTACTGCCAATTTGCACTATACGTATTGTTGTGTATTGTATATACCTACGTATTACTGTAATAATACTGTTAATTGTGGAATTCATCTATTCATCTATCAATACATTTAGATTTCATGTAGTTATTTTAGTTATATTTTGTTTATACTAGTTTTGTTTAGTTAGTTGTTGTTATTTCGTTTTTAGCTTTTAGGTATTAGTATATTTTTGTGTGCATTTATTTCCCCTGTGTCAACTGTTGCACCTTAATTTCCCTCGGGATAAATAAAGTTATCTTGAATCTTGAATCTTGATGGTCTTATGGGTTCTAGCGGAGTTCATCCACAATGTGGGATGGCGGGATGATGAGATCAGCATCAACCAGACTATAGGAACGCTGTGGAGATAGCCCAGCATCAACCAGACTATAGGAACGCTGTGGAGATAGCCCAGCATCAACCAGACTATAGGAACGCTGTGGAGATAGCCCAGCATCAACCAGACTATAGGAACGCTGTGGAGATAGCCCAGCATCAACCAGACTATAGGAACGCTGTGGAGATAGCCCAGCATCAACCAGACTATAGGAACGCTGTGGAGATAGCCCAGCATCAACCAGACTATAGGAACGCTGTGGAGATAGCCCAGCATCAACCAGACTATAGGAACGCTGTGGAGATAGCCCAGCATCAACCAGACTATAGGAACGCTGTGGAGATAGCCCAGCATCAACCAGACTATAGGAACGCTGTGGAGATAGCCCAGCATCAACCAGACTATAGGAACGCTGTGGAGATAGCCCAGCATCAACCAGACTATAGGAACGCTGTGGAGATAGCCCAGCATCAACCAGACTATAGGAACGCTGTGGAGATAGCCCAGCATCAACCAGACTATAGGAACGCTGTGGAGATAGCCCAGCATCAACCAGACTATAGGAACGCTGTGGAGATAGCCCAGCATCAACCAGACTATAGGAACGCTGTGGAGATAGCCCAGCATCAACCAGACTATAGGAACGCTGTGGAGATAGCCCAGCATCAACCAGACTATAGGAACGCTGTGGAGATAGCCCAGCATCAACCAGACTATAGGAACGCTGTGGAGATAGCCCAGCATCAACCAGACTATAGGAACGCTGTGGAGATAGCCCAGCATCAACCAGACTATAGGAACGCTGTGGAGATAGCCCAGCATCAACCAGACTATAGGAACGCTGTGGAGATAGCCCAGCATCAACCAGACTATAGGAACGCTGTGGAGATAGCCCAGCATCAACCAGACTATAGGAACGCTGTGGAGATAGCCCAGCATCAACCAGACTATAGGAACGCTGTGGAGATAGCCCAGCATCAACCAGACTATAGGAACGCTGTGGAGATAGCCCAGCATCAACCAGACTATAGGAACGCTGTGGAGATAGCCCAGCATCAACCAGACTATAGGAACGCTGTGGAGATAGCCCAGCATCAACCAGACTATAGGAACGCTGTGGAGATAGCCCAGCATCAACCAGACTATAGGAACGCTGTGGAGATAGCCCAGCATCAACCAGACTATAGGAACGCTGTGGAGATAGCCCAGCATCAACCAGACTATAGGAACGCTGTGGAGATAGCCCAGCATCAACCAGACTATAGGAACGCTGTGGAGATAGCCCAGCATCAACCAGACTATAGGAACGCTGTGGAGATAGCCCAGCATCAACCAGACTATAGGAACGCTGTGGAGATAGCCCAGCATCAACCAGACTATAGGAACGCTGTGGAGATAGCCCAGCATCAACCAGACTATAGGAACGCTGTGGAGATAGCCCAGCATCAACCAGACTATAGGAACGCTGTGGAGATAGCCCAGCATCAACCAGACTATAGGAACGCTGTGGAGATAGCCCAGCATCAACCAGACTATAGGAACGCTGTGGAGATAGCCCAGCATCAACCAGACTATAGGAACGCTGTGGAGATAGCCCAGCATCAACCAGACTATAGGAACGCTGTGGAGATAGCCCAGCATCAACCAGACTATAGGAACGCTGTGGAGATAGCCCAGCATCAACCAGACTATAGGAACGCTGTGGAGATAGCCCAGCATCAACCAGACTATAGGAACGCTGTGGAGATAGCCCAGCATCAACCAGACTATAGGAACGCTGTGGAGATAGCCCAGCATCAACCAGACTATAGGAACGCTGTGGAGATAGCCCAGCATCAACCAGACTATAGGAACGCTGTGGAGATAGCCCAGCATCAACCAGACTATAGGAACGCTGTGGAGATAGCCCAGCATCAACCAGACTATAGGAACGCTGTGGAGATAGCCCAGCATCAACCAGACTATAGGAACGCTGTGGAGATAGCCCAGCATCAACCAGACTATAGGAACGCTGTGGAGATAGCCCAGCATCAACCAGACTATAGGAACGCTGTGGAGATAGCCCAGCATCAACCAGACTATAGGAACGCTGTGGAGATAGCCCAGCATCAACCAGACTATAGGAACGCTGTGGAGATAGCCCAGCATCAACCAGACTATAGGAACGCTGTGGAGATAGCCCAGCATCAACCAGACTATAGGAACGCTGTGGAGATAGCCCAGCATCAACCAGACTATAGGAACGCTGTGGAGATA
>JANIIK010000945.1:0-2500 GCA_027704905.1 Muraenolepis orangiensis | reverse complement strand
TTGTATTTCCTCAGATGCCTGAGTAAATACAGGCGTTGTTGGGCCCTTTTCACGTGTGTGATGTGAACTTGAAGCTGCTGACCCTCTCTACTGCAACGCCATCGATGGAGATAGGGCTGTGCTCTCCTCTCTGCTTCCTGTAGTCCACGATCAGCTCCTTGGTCTTCTTGACGTTGAGGGCGAGGCTGTTCTCCTGGCACCACTGCTCCAGTGATCCAACCTCCTCCCTGTAGGCTGTCTTGTCGTCACCGGCGATCAGGCCCATCACTGTCGTGTCGTCAGCAAACTTGATGATGACGTTGGAGCTGTGCATAGCCATGCAGTCGTTGGTGTAGAGGGAGTAGAGGAGAGGGCTCAGCACGCATCCCTGGGGGGCTCCCGTGTTGAGGGTCTGTGGCTCTGAGGTGGTGCTGCCCATCCTCACCACCTGGCGGCGGTCCGACAGGAGGTCCAGTATCCAGCTACACGTGGATGGGGGCACACCTAGACCTCTAAGCTTTGTGTCGAGCTTGGCAGGAACTATTGTGTTGAACGCTGAGCTGTAGTCCACAAACAGCATTCGCACATAACAGTTCTTTCCCTCCAGGTGGGAAAGGGCAGTGTGGAGGGCCATGGCAATTACGTCGTCCGTGGATCTGTTTTGACGATATGCAAATTGCCATGGGTCTAGCGTGGCAGGTAACACGGAGCAAATAAAGTCTTTGACCAACCTCTCGAAGCATTTGCTGACAATCGAGGTGAGGGCTACAGGTGTCACGGTTACGGTGGTTGACAGGGGGCGTGGCCAAAGCGCGGGCTTTGGCGGCGCACACACACACACCTGTCGGCAATTGCCGATAGTGATTAGGTTAATCACCTCAGCTGGGGGTGTATATATACCCTGGCGTCCCGTTACTTCGGGGCTAGGTCGTACTACCTACTATGTGGTACGTTGTACTCTGTGGACGGGATGGTTACTCCGACCTCCCGGTATCCAGACCCCTCGCCTGTCCCGCGTTACTCTCTAAATAAATATATATATATATATATATATATATGTAAATATGTATTATTTGTGTATTCACTTCTATTAGTATTTTTGTATTTCTTTTGTAATTTGTAACTTTTGCACACCTCAGAGCAGGTGATTACATGTCACTGTACATTGTACACTGTACCTTATTATACATAAACATCAATCAATAAACCAAACCTGAATTTGGCTTCTCTGAAGATGACCCCAAACTGCTGAGACTCTCGTCTGTCTGGATTTGGTCCACCAGGCTGACCATCCTGCAGAACACAGCAGTCAAACATAGTCATTAAGGATCGGAATCATATGAATAATAATCATAATCATAATAATCATAATAATAATAATAATAATAATATGCAGCTGTCATTTAGCACTACTCACTGCTTCTCTATACAACAACATTAAAGAGTTATTAACACTGGCTGGTCTTCATATGTAACATCAGATGAGAGGTAGAGGGGGTAGAGGACCTTAAATAGTTGATAACATAATGATAACATCAGAAAAGGGTTAATAACATAATGATAACATCAGATGAGAGGTAGAGGGGTAGAGGACCTTAAAGAGTTAATAACATAATGATAACATCAGATGAGAGGTAGAGGGGTTAGAGGACCTTAAAAAGTTAATAACATAATGATAACATCAGATGAGAGGTAGAGGGGGTAGAGGACCTTAAAGAGTTAATAACATAATGATAACATCAGATGAGAGGTAGAGGGGTAGAGGACCTTAAAGAGTTAATAACATAATGATAACATCAGATGAGAGGTAGAGGGGTAGAGGACCTTAAAGAGTTAATAACATAATGATAACATCAGATGAGAGGTAGAGGGGTAGAGGACCTTAAAGAGTTAATAACATAATGATAACATCAGATGAGAGGTAGAGGGGGTAGAGGACCTTATAGAGTTAATAACATAATGATAACATCAGAGGAGAGGTAGAGGGGTAGAGGACCTTAAAGAGTTAATAACATAATGATAACATCAGATGAGAGGTAGAGGGGGTAGAGGACCTTAAAGAGATAATAACATAATGATAACATCAGAGGAGAGGTAGAGGGGTAGAGGACCTTAAAGAGTTAATAACATAATGATAACATCAGATGAGAGGTAGAGGGGTAGAGGACCTTAAAGAGTTAATAACATAATGATAACATCAGATGAGAGGTAGAGGGGTAGAGGACCTTAAAGAGTTAATAACATAATGATAACATCAGACGAGAGGTAGAGGGGTAGAGGACCTTAAAGAGTTAATAACATAATGATAACATCAGATGAGAGGTAGAGGGGTAGAGGACCTTAAAGAGTTAATAACATAATGATAACATCAGATGAGAGGTAGAGGGGGTAGAGGACCTTAAAGAGTTAATAACATAATGATAACATCAGATGAGAGGTAGAGGGGGTAGAGGACCTTAAAGATTTAATAACATAATGATAACATCAGATGAGAGGTAGAGGGGGTAGAGGACCTTAAAGA
>JANIIK010000944.1:65923-95455 GCA_027704905.1 Muraenolepis orangiensis | reverse complement strand
AATCAAGTAAAAAATTTTACGAGTGAAGAGAGAGAGAGAGAGAGAGAGAGAGAGAGAGAGAGAGAGAGAGAGAGAGAGAGAGAGAGAGAGAGAGAGAGAGGAGAAACAGAGAGAGAGAGGGAGAAAGAAGAGAGAGGAGAGAGAGAGAAAAGAGCGAAGAGAGAGAGAAGAGAGAGAAAGCGAGAGAGCGGAGAGGAAGAGACAGAGAGACAGAGAGAATAGAGCGAAGAGAGCGAGAGTCAAGTTAAAAAACAATATTTAAAAAAACGAATTAAAGTGTTTAAACTGAGACAACAGTTTAAAGTGATTCTAATGTCCCTATATGGGTATATATCTCTATCTATATGAGTGATGGAGTAGCGTAGGGCTTGATATAAACATATAATACACATCTAACACTACATGAACTTAACAATGGTCCACCATCAAAGTGTGTCCGTTGGAACAGGCTCTTCTTTGAAGCCCTTGGTCAACACTCACTACTCACCTTAGAACGCTGTCCACCGCTTAGTTGGACAAAGGCTGTGATGAGGGTTGTTTAACTCAGCGCTTTGTTGCCTAAGACACGAAAAGACACGTCATACTTATTTATCGAGTTGACTCACGCGCACACACACACACACACACACACACACACACACACACACACACACACACACACACACACACACACACACACACACACACACACACACACACACACACACACACACACACACACACACACACACACACACACACACACACACACACACACACACACACACACACACACACACACACACACACACACACACTGAGCATCTGTAATAATACTTAGTATACTAATACTACTAATACAATTATTACTACTACTACTAATACTACTACTAACTATTACTACTACTACTATTACAACTACTACTACTACAATCCACTACAACTACTACTACTACTACTAACAACTATTACTACAAATACAACTACTACAACTCAAATTCTACTACTACCACTACTAAAAAAAACGATCTTTAAAAACGTATTAAGGTGTTTAGACAACAGTTAAAACAGGTTCTAATGTCCCTATATGTGTATATATCCCCATCTATATTCTACTACTACCACTACTACTAAAAAAAACGATCTTTTAAAAACGTATTAAAGTGTTCAGACAACAGTTTAAACAGGTTCTAATGTCCCTATATGTGTATATATCTCTATCTATATGAGTGATGGAGTAGCGTAGGGCTTGATATAAACATATAATACACATCTAATACTACATGAACTTAACAATGGTCCACCATCAAAGTGTGTCCGTTGGAACAGGCTCCCTGGTGCAGAACTAACTCTTTGAAGCCCTTGGTCAACACTCACTACTCACCTTAGAACGCTGTCCACCGCTTAGTTGGTCAAAGGCTGGTGTCCTTTCAACTGTCTCTCTCCTCGTCGCGTCTCAAAGAGGAACTGTTATCTCCGCGTCGCGTCTTGCCTTTTATGCTCCGCTAAGCTTTGTGACGTCATGGGGGGCGGGGCCACGCGATGACGTCACTTCCGAGCAAACGTAGATGTGTATTATATGTTTATATCAAGCCCTACGCTACTCCATCACTCATATAGATAGAGATATATACACATATAGGAACATTACAACCACTTTAAACTGTTGTTTAAACACCTTAATACGTTTTTAAAAGATCGTTTTTTTAGTAGTAGTGGTAGTAGTAGAATATAGATCGGGTATATACACATATAGGAACATTACAACCACTTTAAACTGTTGTCTAAACACTTTAATACGTTTTTAAAAGATCGTTTTTTTTAGTAGTAGTGGTAGTTGTAGAACATAGATGGGGATATATACACATATAGGGACATTAGAACCACTTTAAACTGTTGTCTAAACACTTTAATACGTTTTTAAAAGATCGTTTTTTTTAGTAGTAGTGGTGTAAAGCTTGGATGCGCAATCTTCCGCGTAATTGTGGATAACAAGTAAAGCTTTCACTCGGTGAGCTCCCTGTGTCTCCAGTTCCTAGCTCCCATGCTAGCTCCCTGTGTCTCCAGTTCCTAGCTCTTCCAGTGCTAGCTCCCAGTGTCTCCAGTTCCTAGCTCCCAGGCTAGCTCCCTGTGTCTCCTGTTCCTAGCTCCCAGGCTAGCTCCCTGTGTCTCCAGTTCCGAGCTCCCAGTGTCTCCAGTTCCTAGCTTCCAGTGTCTCCAGTTCCTAGCTCCCAGGCTAGCTCCCTGTGTCTCCTGTTCCTAGCTCTCAGGCTAGCTCCCTGTGTCTCCAGCTCCTAGCTTCCAGAGCTAGCTCCTCGTGTCTCCGGTTCCTAGCTCCCAGGCTAGCTCCCCGTGTCTCCGGTTCCTAGCTCCCAGGCTAGCTCCCTGTGTCTCCAGTCCCTAACTCCCAGGCTAGCTCCCTATGTCTCCAGTTCCTACCTCCAAGGCTAGCTCCCTGTGTCTCCAGTTCCTAGCTCCCAGGCTAGCTCCCTGTGTCTCCAGCTCCTAGCTTCCTGGCTAGCTCCTTGTCCCCAGCTCCTAGCTTCAAGGCTAGCTCCCTGTGTCTCCAGTTCCAAGTTCCCAGGCTAGCTCCCAGTGTCTCCAGTTCCAAGCTTCCAGGCTAGCTACATGTTTCCAGCTCCTAGCTTCCAGGCTAGCTCCCTGTGTCTCCAAATTCCTAGCTCCCAGGCTTGCTCCTTGTGTCTCCAGTTCCTAGCTCCCAGGCTAGCTCACTGTGTCTCCAGCTCCTAGCTTCCAGAGCTAGCTCCTCGTGTCTCCTGTTCCTAGCTCCCAGGCTAGCTCCCTGTGTCTCCAGCTCCTAGCTTCCAGAGCTAGCTCCCAGGCTAGCTCCCTGTGTCTCCGGTTCCTAGCTGCCAAGGCTAGCTCCCCGTGTCTCCAGTCCCTAACTCCCAGGCTAGCTCCCTATGTCTCCAGTTCCTAGCTCCCAGGCTAGCTCCGTGTCCCCAGTTCTTAGTTTCCAGGCTAGCTCCCTGTGTCTCCAGTTTACTGTTTCCCAGGCTAGCTCCCCGTCTCCAGTTCCTACCTCCAAGACTAACTCCCTGTGTCTCCAGTTCCTAGCTCCCAGGCTAGCTCCCTGTGTCTCCAGCTCCTAGCTTCCTGGCTAGCTCCTTGTCCCCAGCTCCTAGCTTCCAGGCTAGCTCCCTGTGTCTCCGGTTCCAAGTTCCCAGGCTAGCTCACTGTGTCTCCAGCTCCTAGCTTCCAGGCTAGCTCCATGTTTCCAGCTCCTAGCTTCCAGGCTAGCTCCCTGTGTCTCCAGTTCCTAGCTCCCAGGCTAGCTCCCTGTGTCTCCAGCTCCTAGCTTCCTGGCTAGCTCCTTGTCCCCAGCTCCTAGCTTCAAGGCTAGCTCCCTGTGTCTCCAGTTTCCTATTTCCCAGGCTAGCTCTCCGTCTCCAATTCCTACCTCCAAGACTAACTCCCTGTGTCTCCAGTTCCTAGCTCCCAGGCTAGCTCCCTGTGTCTCCAGCTCCTAGCTTCCTGGCTAGCTCCTTGTCCCCAGCTCCTAGCTTCCAGGCTAGCTCCCTGTGTCTCCGGTTCCAAGTTCCCAGGCTAGCTCCCTGTGTCTCCAGCTCCTAGCTTCCAGGCTAGCTCCATGTTTCCAGCTCCTAGCTTCCAGGCTAGCTCCCTGTGTCTCCAGT
The DNA here is from genome assembly GCA_027704905.1 of Muraenolepis orangiensis. Taxonomy (NCBI): domain Eukaryota; kingdom Metazoa; phylum Chordata; class Actinopteri; order Gadiformes; family Muraenolepididae; genus Muraenolepis; species Muraenolepis orangiensis. The sequence goes on along the minus strand of JANIIK010000944.1, from coordinate 91,820 downwards.
TCCTAGCTCCCAGGCTAGCTCCTTGTGTCTCCAGTTCCTAGCTCCCAGGCTAGCTCCCTGTGTTTCCAGCTCCTAGCTTCCAGAGCTAGCTCCTCGTGTCTCTGGTTCCTAGCTCCCAGGCTAGCTCCCTGTGTCTCCAGTTCCTACCTCCCAGGCTAGCTCCCTATGTCTCCAGCTCCTAGCTTCCTGGCTAGCTCCTTGTCCCCAGCTCTTATCTTCCAGTCTAGCTCCCTGTGTCTCCATTTCCTAGCTCCCAGGCTAGCTCCCTGTGTCTCCAGCGCCTAGCTTCCTGGCTAGCTCCTTTCCCCACCTCCTAGCTTCCATGATAGCTCCCTGTGCCTCCAGTTCCACGTTCCAAGGCTAGCTCCTTGTGTCTCCAGTTCCTAGCTCCCAGGCTAGCTCCCTGTGTCTCCAGTCTACTCCCAGCTAGCTCCTGTGTCTCCAGTTCCTACTCCAGGCTAGCTCCCTGTGTCTCCAGTCCTACTCCAGGCTAGCTCCGTGTCTCCAGTTCCTAGCTTCCAGGCTAGCTCCCTGTGTCTCCAGTTCCTAGCTTCCAGGCTAGCTCCTGTGTCTCCTAGCTCCTAGCTTCCAGGCTAGCTCCCTGTGCGTCCAGTTCCACGTTCCCAGGCTATCTCCTGTGTCTCCAGTTCCTAGTTCCCAGGCTAGCTCCTTGTGTCTCCAGCTCCTAGCTTCCAGGCTAGCTCCCTGTGTCTCCAGTTCCTAGCTCCCAGGCTAGCTCCCTGTGTCTCTGTTCCAGCTTCCAGGCTAGCTCCCTGTGTCTCCGTTCCTAGCTCCCAGGCTAGCTCCCCGTGTCTCCAGTTCCTAGCTCCCAGGCTAGCTCCCTGTGTCTCCAGTTCCTAGCTCCAGGCTAGCTCCCTGTGTCTCCAGCTCCTAGCTTCCAGGCTAGCTCCTGTGTCTCCAGCTTCCTAGCTTCCAGGCTAGCTCCTGTGTCTCCAGTTCCTAGCTTCCAGGCTAGCTCCCTGTGTCTCCAGTTCCTAGCTTCCAGGCTAGCTCCCTGTGTCTCCAGTTCCTAGCTTCCAGGCTAGCTCCTTGTCTCCAGCTCCTAGCTCCCAGGCTAGCTCCCATGTCTCCAGTTCCTAGCTCCCAGGCTAGCTCCCATGTCTCCAGTTCCTAGCTTCCAGGCTAGCTCCCTGTGTCTCCAGTTCCTAGCTCCCAGGCTAGCTCCCTGTGTCTCCAGTTCCTAGCTCCCAGGCTAGCTCCCTGTGTCTCCAGTTCCTAGCTCCCAGGCTAGCTCCCTGTGTCTCCAGTTCCTAGCTCCAGGCTAGCTCCCTGTCTCCAGTTCCTAGCTCCCAGGCTAGCTCCCTGTGTCTCCAGTTCCTAGCTCCCAGGCTAGCTCCCTGTGTCTCCAGTTCCTAGCTCCCAGGCTAGCTCCCTGTGTCTCCAGCTCCTAGCTTCCAGGCTAGCTCCTGTGTCTCCAGCTCCTAGCTTCCAGGCTAGCTCCCTGTGTCTCCAGTTCCTAGCTTCCAGGCTAGCTCCTGTGTCTCCAGTTCCTAGCTTCCAGGCTAGCTCCCTGTGTCTCCAGTTCCTAGCTTCCAGGCTAGCTCCCTGTGTCTCCAGTTCCTAGCTCCCAGGCTAGCTCCTGTGTCTCCAGTTCCTAGCTCCCAGGCTAGCTCCCTGTGTCTCCAGTTCCTAGCTTCCAGGCTAGCTCCCTGTGTCTCCAGTTCCTAGCTCCCAGGCTAGCTCCCTGTCTCCAGTTCCTAGCTCCAGGCTAGCTCCCTGTGTCTCCAGTTCCTAGCTCCAGGCTAGCTCCCTGTGTCTCCAGCTCCTAGCTCCCAGGCTAGCTCCCTGTGTCTCCAGTTCCTAGCTCCAGGCTAGCTCCCTGTGTCTCCAGTTCCTAGCTCCCAGGCTAGCTCCTCTGTCTCCAGTTCCTAGCTCCAGGCTAGCTCCCTGTGTCTCCAGTTCCTAGCTCCCAGGCTAGCTCCCTGTGTCTCCAGTTCCTAGCTCCCAGGCTAGCTCCCTGTGTCTCCAGCTCCTAGCTTCCAGGCTAGCTCCTGTGTCTCCAGCTCCTAGCTTCCAGGCTAGCTCCCTGTGTCTCCAGTTCCTAGCTCCCAGGCTAGCTCCCTGTGTCTCCTGTTCCTAGCTCCCAGGCTAGCTCCCTGTGTCTCCAGTTCCTAGCTCCCAGGCTAGCTCCCTGTGTCTCCAGCTCCTAGCTTCCTGGCTAGCTCCTTGTCCCCAGCTCCTAGCTTCCAGGCTAGCTCCCTGTGTCTCCAGTTCCTAGCTTCCAGGCTAGCTCCCTGTGTCTCCAGTTCCTAGCTCCAGGCTAGCTCCCTGTGTCTCCAGTTCCTAGCTCCCAGGCTAGCTCCCTGTGTCTCCAGTTCCAGCTTCCAGGCTAGCTCCTGTGTCTCCAGCTCCTAGCTCCAGGCTAGCTCCCTGTGTCTCCAGCTCCTAGCTTCCAGGCTAGCTCCCTGTGTCTCCAGTTCCTAGCTCCCAGGCTAGCTCCCTGTGTCTCCAGTTCCTAGCTCCCAGGCTAGCTCCCTGTGTCTCCAGCTCCTAGCTTCCAGGCTAGCTCCTTGTCTCCAGTTCCTAGCTTCCAGGCTAGCTCCCTGTGTCTCCAGTTCCTAGCTCCCAGGCTAGCTCCCTGTGTCTCCAGTTCCTAGCTTCCTGGCTAGCTCCTTGTCTCCAGCTCCTAGCTTCCATGCTAGCTCCCTGTGTCTCCAGTTCCAGCTTCCAGGCTAGCTCCCTGTGTCTCCAGTTCCTAGCTCCCAGGCTAGCTCCCTGTGTCTCCAGTTCCTAGCTCCCAGGCTAGCTCCCTGTGTCTCCAGTTCCTAGCTTCCAGGCTAGCTCCCTGTGTCTCCAGTTCCTAGCTCCCAGGCTAGCTCCCTTGTCTCCAGCTCCTAGCTTCCAGGCTAGCTCCCTGTGTCTCCAGTTCCTAGCTCCCAGGCTAGCTCCTGTGTCTCCAGTTCCTAGCTTCCAGGCTAGCTCCCTGTGTCTCCAGTTCCAAGCTCCCAGGCTAGCTCCCTGTGTCTCCAGTTCCTAGCTTCCAGGCTAGCTCCCTGTGTCTCCAGTTCCTAGCTCCCAGGCTAGCTCCCTGTGTCTCCAGTTCCTAGCTTCCAGGCTAGCTCCCTGTGTCTCCAGCTCCTAGCTCCAGGCTAGCTCCTGTGTCTCCAGTTCCTAGCTCCCAGGCTAGCTCCCTGTGTCTCCAGTTCCTAGCTCCCAGGCTAGCTCCCTGTGTCTCCAGTTCCTAGCTTCCAGGCTAGCCCCTGTGTCCCCAGCTCCTAGCTTCCAGGCTAGCTCCCTGTGTCTCCAGTTCCTAGCTCCCAGGCTAGCTCCCTGTGTCTCCAGTTCCTAGCTCCCAGGCTAGCTCCCTGTGTCTCCAGTTCCTAGCTCCCAGGCTAGCTCCCTGTGTCTCCAGCTCCTAGCTTCCAGGCTAGCTCCTGTGTCCCAGCTCCTAGCTTCCAGGCTAGCTCCTGTGTCTCCAGTTCCAGCTTCCAGGCTAGCTCCCTGTGTCTCCAGCTCCTAGCTTCCAGGCTAGCTCCTGTGTCTCCAGCTCCTAGCTTCCAGGCTAGCTCCCTGTGTCTCCAGTTCCTAGCTCCCAGGCTAGCTCCCTGTGTCTCCAGTTCCTAGCTCCCAGGCTAGCTCCCTGTGTCTCCAGCTCCTAGCTTCCAGGCTAGCTCCCTGTGTCTCCTGTTCCTAGCTCCCAGGCTAGCTCCCTGTGTCTCCAGTTCCTAGCTCCCAGGCTAGCTCCCTGTGTCTCCAGCTCCTAGCTTCCAGGCTAGCTCCTGTGTCTCCAGCTCCTAGCTCCGGCTAGCTCCATGTCCAGCTCCTAGCTTCCAGGCTAGCTCCCTGTCTCCAGTTCCTAGCTTCCAGGCTAGCTCCTGTGTCTCCAGTTCCTGCTCCAGGCTAGCTCCCTGTGTCTCCAGTTCCTAGCTCCCAGGCTAGCTCCCTGTGTCTCCAGTTCCTAGCTCCCAGGCTAGCTCCTTGTGTCTCCAGTTCCTAGCTCCCAGGCTAGCTCCCTGTGTCTCCAGTTCCTAGCTCCAGGCTAGCTCCCGTGTCTCTGTTCCTAGCTCCCAGGCTAGCTCCCTGTGTCTCCAGTTCCTACCTCCCAGGCTAGCTCCCTGTGTCTCCAGTTCCTAGCTCCCAGGCTAGCTCCCTGTGTCTCCAGCTCCTAGCTCCCAGGCTAGCTCCTTGTCCCCAGCTCCTAGCTTCCAGGCTAGCTCCCTGTGTCTCCAGTTCCTAGCTCCCAGGCTAGCTCCTCGTGTCTCCAGTTCCTAGCTCCAGGCTAGCTCCCTGTGTCTCCAGTTCCTAGCTCCCAGGCTAGCTCCCTGTGTCTCCAGTTCCTAGCTCCCAGGCTAGCTCCCTGTGTCTCCAGCTCCTAGCTTCCTGGCTAGCTCCTTGTCCCAGCTCCTAGCTTCCAGGTAGCTCCCTGTGTCTCCAGTTCCTAGCTCCAGGCTAGCTCCTGTGTCTCCAGTTCCTAGCTCCCAGACTAGCTCCCTGTGTCTCCAGTTCCTAGCTCCCAGGCTAGCTCCCTGTGTCTCCAGCTCCTAGCTTCCTGGCTAGCTCCTTGTCCCCAGCTCCTAGCTTCCAGGCTAGCTCCCTGTGTCTCCAGCTCCTAGCTTCCAGGCTAGCTCCTGTGTCTCCAGTTCCTAGCTTCCAGGCTAGCTCCCTGTGTCTCCAGTTCCTAGCTCCCAGGCTAGCTCCCTGTGTCTCCAGTTCCTAGCTCCCAGGCTAGCTCCCTTGTCTCCAGCTCCTAGCTTCCAGGCTAGCTCCTTGTCCCAGCTCCTAGCTTCCAGGCTAGCTCCCTGTGTCTCCAGTTCCTAGCTCCCAGGCTAGCTCCCTGTGTCTCCAGTTCCTAGCTCCCAGGCTAGCTCCTGTGTCTCCAGTTCCTAGCTTCCAGGCTAGCTCCCTGTGTCTCCAGTTCCACGCTTCCAAGGCTAGCTCCCTGTGTCTCCAGTTCCTAGCTCCCAGGCTAGCTCCCTGTGTCTCCAGTTCCTAGCTCCCAGGCTAGCTCCCTGTGTCTCCAGTTCCTAGCTCCCAGGCTAGCTCCCTGTGTCTCCAGTTCCTAGCTCCAGGCTAGCTCCCTGTGTCTCCAGTTCCTAGCTTCCAGGCTAGCTCCCTGTGTCTCCAGTTCCTAGCTTCCAGGCTAGCTCCTTGTCTCCAGTTCCTAGCTTCCAGGCTAGCTCCCTGTGTCTCCAGTTCCTAGCTCCCAGGCTAGCTCCTGTGTCTCCAGTTCCTAGCTTCCAGGCTAGCTCCCTGTGTCTCCAGCTCCTAGCTTCCAGGCTAGCTCCCTGTGTCTCCAGTTCCTAGCTCCCAGGCTAGCTCCCTGTGTCTCCGTTCCTAGCTTCCAGGCTAGCTCCCTGTGTCTCCAGTTCCTAGCTCCCAGGCTAGCTCCCTGTGTCTCCAGTTCCTAGCTCCCAGGCTAGCTCCCTGTGTCTCCAGTTCCTAGCTCCCAGGCTAGCTCCCTGTGTCTCCAGCTCCTAGCTTCCAGGCTAGCTCAGTGTCCCCAGCTTCTAGCTTCCAGACTAGCTCCTGTGTCTCCAGTTCCTAGCTTCCAGGCTAGCTCCTGTGTCTCCAGCTCCTAGCTTCCAGGCTAGCTCCCTGTGTCTCCAGTTCCTAGCTTCCAGGCTAGCTCCCTGTGTCTCCAGTTCCTAGCTCCCAGGCTAGCTCCCTGTGTCTCCAGTTCCTAGCTCCCAGGCTAGCTCCCTGTGTCTCCAGTTCCTAGCTTCCAGGCTAGCTCCTGTGTCTCCAGTTCCTAGCTCCAGGCTAGCTCCCTGTGTCTCCAGTTCCTAGCTCCCAGGCTAGCTCCCTGTGTCTCCAGTTCCTAGCTTCCAGGCTAGCTCCCTGTGTCTCCAGTTCCTAGCTTCCAGGCTAGCTCCCTGTGTCTCCAGCTCCTAGCTTCCAGGCTAGCTCCCTGTGTCTCCAGTTCCTAGCTTCCAGGCTAGCTCCTGTGTCTCCAGCTCCTAGCTCCAGGCTAGCTCCCTGTGTCTCCAGTTCCTAGCTCCCAGGCTAGCTCCCTGTGTCTCCAGTTCCTAGCTTCCAGGCTAGCTCCCTGTGTCTCCAGTTCCTAGCTCCAGGCTAGCTCCCTGTGTCTCCAGTTCCTAGCTCCAGGCTAGCTCCCTGTGTCTCCAGTTCCTAGCTCCAGGCTAGCTCCTGTGTCTCCAGTTCCTAGCTCCCAGGCTAGCTCCCTGTGTCTCCAGTTCCTAGCTCCCAGGCTAGCTCCCTGTGTCTCCAGTTCCTAGCTCCCAGGCTAGCTCCCTGTGTCTCCAGTTCCTAGCTTCCAGGCTAGCTCCTTGTCCCCAGCTCCTAGCTTCCAGGCTAGCTCCCTGTGTCTCCAGCTCCTAGCTTCCAGGCTAGCTCCATGTGTCTCCAGTTCCTAGCTTCCAGGCTAGCTCCCTGTGTCTCCAGTTCCTAGCTCCCAGGCTAGCTCCCTGTGTCTCCAGTTCCTAGCTCCCAGGCTAGCTCCCTGTGTCTCCAGTTCCTAGCTTCCAGGCTAGCTCCTGTGTCTCCAGTTCCTAGCTCCAGGCTAGCTCCCTGTGTCTCCAGTTCCTAGCTCCCAGGCTAGCTCCCTGTGTCTCCAGTTCCTAGCTTCCAGGCTAGCTCCTGTGTCTCCAGCTCCTAGCTCCCAGGCTAGCTCCCTGTGTCTCCAGTTCCTAGCTCCCAGGCTAGCTCCCTGTGTCTCCAGTTCCTAGCTCCAGGCTAGCTCCCTGTGTCTCCAGTCCTAGCGTCCAGGCTAGCTCCCTGTGTCTCCAGTTCCTAGCTCCCAGGCTAGCTCCCTGTGTCTCCAGTTCCTAGCTCCCAGTGTCTCCAGTTGCTAGCTCCCAGGCTAGCTCCCTGTGTCTCCTGTTCCTAGCTCCCAGGCTAGCTCCCTGTGTCTCCAGTTCCTAGCTCCCAGGCTAGCTCCCTGTGTCTCCAGCTCCTAGCTTCCTGGCTAGCTCCTTGTCCCCAGCTCCTAGCTTCCAGGCTAGCTCCCTGTGTCTCCTGTTCCTAGCTCCCAGGCTAGCTCCCTGTGTCTCCAGTTCCTAGCTCCCAGGCTAGCTCCCTGTGTCTCCAGTTCCTAGCTTCCAGGCTAGCTCCTGTGTCTCCAGTTCCTAGCTCCCAGGCTAGCTCCCTGTGTCTCCAGTTCCTAGCTCCCAGGCTAGCTCCCTGTGTCTCCAGTTCCTAGCTCCCAGGCTAGCTCCTGTGTCTCCAGCTCCTAGCTCCCAGGCTAGCTCCCTGTGTCTCCAGTTCCTAGCTCCCAGGCTAGCTCCCTGTGTCTCCAGTTCCTAGCTCCCAGGCTAGCTCCCTGTGTCTCCAGTTCCTAGCTCCCAGGCTAGCTCCCTGTGTCTCCAGTTCCTAGCTCCCAGGCTAGCTCCCTGTGTCTCCAGTTCCTAGCTCCCAGGCTAGCTCCCTGTGTCTCCAGCTCCTAGCTTCCAGGCTAGCTCCGTGTCCCCAGCTTCCTAGCTTCCAGGCTAGCTCCCTGTGTCTCCAGTTCCTAGCTCCCAGGCTAGCTCCCTGTGTCTCCAGCTCCTAGCTTCCAGGCTAGCTCCCTGTGTCTCCAGTTCCTAGCTTCCAGGCTAGCTCCCTGTGTCTCCAGTTCCTAGCTCCCAGGCTAGCTCCCTGTCTCCAGTTCCTAGCTCCCAGGCTAGCTCCCGTGTCTCTAGTTCCTAGCTTCCAGGCTAGCTCCCTGTGTCTCCAGTTCCTAGCTCCCAGGCTAGCTCCCTGTGTCTCCAGTTCCTAGCTTCCAGGCTAGCTCCCTGTGTCTCCAGTCCTAGCTTCCAGGCTAGCTCCCTGTGTCTCCAGTTCCTAGCTCCCAGGCTAGCTCCCTGTGTCTCCAGTTCCTAGCTCCGGCTAGCTCCTGTCTCCAGTTGCTAGCTCCCAGGCTAGCTCCCTGTGTCTCCAGTTCCTTCCAGGCTAGCTCCTGTGTCTCCAGTCCTAGCTCCCAGGCTAGCTCCCTGTGTCTCCAGTTCCTAGCTCCCAGGCTAGCTCCCTGTGTCTCCAGTTCCTAGCTTCCAGGCTAGCTCCCTGTGTCTCCAGTCCCTAGCTTCCAGGCTAGCTCCCTGTGTCTCCAGTTCCTAGCTCCCAGGCTAGCTCCCTGTGTCTCCAGTTCCTAGCTCCCAGTGTCTCCAGTTGCTAGCTCCCAGGCTAGCTCCCTGTGTCTCCTGTTCCTAGCTCCCAGGCTAGCTCCCTGTGTCTCCAGTTCCTAGCTCCCAGGCTAGCTCCCTGTGTCTCCAGCTCCTAGCTTCCTGGCTAGCTCCTTGTCCCCAGCTCCTAGCTTCCAGGCTAGCTCCCTGTGTCTCCAGCTCCTAGCTTCCAGGCTAGCTCCATGTTCTCCAGCTCCTAGCTTCCAGGCTAGCTCCCTGTGTCTCCAGTTCCTAGCTCCCAGGCTAGCTCCTTGTGTCTCCAGTTCCTAGCTCCCAGGCTAGCTCCCTGTGTCTCCAGCTCCTAGCTTCCAGGCTAGCTCCTCGTGTCTCCTGTTCCTAGCTCCCAGGCTAGCTCCCTGTGTCTCCAGTTCCTAGCTCCCAGGCTAGCTCCCTGTGTCTCCAGTTCCTAGTTTCCAGGCTAGCTCCTGTGTCTCCAGCTCCTAGCTCCCAGGCTAGCTCCCATGTCTCCAGTTCCTAGCTCCCAGGCTAGCTCTCCACGTCTCCAGTTCCTAGCTTCCAGGCTAGCTCCTGTGTCTCCAGTCCCTAGCTTCCAGGCTAGCTCCCTGTGTCTCCAGTTCCTAGCTCCCAGGCTAGCTCCCTGTGTCTCCAGTTCCTAGCTCCCAGTGTCTCCAGTTGCTAGCTCCCAGGCTAGCTCCCTGTGTCTCCAGTTCCTAGCTCCCAGGCTAGCTCCCTGTGTCTCCAGTTCCTAGCTCCCAGGCTAGCTCCCTGTGTCTCCAGCTCCTAGCTTCCAGGCTAGCTCCCTGTGTCTCCAGCTCCTAGCTTCCAGGCTAGCTCCTCGTGTCTCCAGTTCCTAGCTCCCAGGCTAGCTCCCTGTGTCTCCAGTTCCTAGCTCCCAGGCTAGCTCCCTGTGTCTCCAGCTCCAAGCTTCCTGGCTAGCTCCTGTGTCCCCAGCTCATATCTTCCTGGCTAGCTCCATGTCCCACCTCCTAGCTTCCAGGCTAGCTCCCTGTGCCTCCAGTTCCACGTTCCAAGGCTAGCTCCTTGTGTCTCCAGTTCCTAGCTCCCAGGCTAGCTCCCTGTGTCTCCAGTTCCTAGCTCCCAGGCTAGCTCCCTGTGTCTCCAGTTCCTAGCTTCCAGGCTAGCTCCCTGTGTCTCCAGTTCCTTGCTCCAAGGCTAGCTCCCTGTGTCTCCTGTTCCTAGCTCCCAGGCTAGCTCCCTGTGTCTCCAGTTCCTAGCTTCCAGGCTAGCTCCTTGTGTCTCCAGTTCCTAGCTTCCAGGCTAGCTCCCTGTGTCTCCAGTTCCTAGCTCCCAGGCTAGCTCCCTGTGTCTCCAGTTCCTAGCTCCCAGGCTAGCTCCCTGTGTCTCCAGTTCCTAGCTCCCAGGCTAGCTCCTATGTCTCCAGCTCCTAGCTTCCAGGCTAGCTCCTTGTCTCCAGTTCCTAGCTCCAGGCTAGCTCCTGTGTCTCCAGTTCCTAGCTTCCAGGCTAGCTCCCTGTGTCTCCAGTTCCTAGCTCCAGGCTAGCTCCCTGTGTCTCCAGTTCCTAGCTCCCAGGCTAGCTCCCTGTGTCTCCAGTTCCTAGCTCCCAGGCTAGCTCCCTGTGTCTCCAGTTCCTAGCTCCCAGGCTAGCTCCCTGTGTCTCCAGTTCCTAGCTCCCAGGCTAGCTCCCTGTGTCTCCAGTTCCTAGCTCCCAGGCTAGCTCCCTGTGTCTCCAGTTCCTAGCTCCCAGGCTAGCTCCCTGTGTCTCCAGTTCCTAGCTTCCAGGCTAGCTCCTTGTCTCCAGTTCCTAGCTTCCAGGCTAGCTCCCTGTGTCTCCAGTTCCTAGCTCCCAGGCTAGCTCCCTGTGTCTCCAGTTCCTAGCTTCCAGGCTAGCTCCTGTGTCTCCAGCTCCTAGCTTCCAGGCTAGCTCCCTGTGTCTCCAGTTCCTAGCTCCCAGGCTAGCTCCTTGTGTCTCCAGTTCCTAGCTCCCAGGCTAGCTCCTGTGTCTCCAGCTCCTAGCTTCCAGGCTAGCTCCTGTGTCTCCAGTTCCTAGCTCCCAGGCTAGCTCCCTGTGTCTCCAGTTCCTAGCTCCCAGGCTAGCTCCCTGTGTCTCCAGCTCCTAGCTTCCAGGCTAGCTCCTTGTCCCAGCTCTAGCTTCCAGGCTAGCTCCTGTGTCTCCAGTTCCTAGCTTCCAGGCTAGCTCCCTGTGTCTCCAGTTCCTAGCTTCCAGGCTAGCTCCCTGTGTCTCCAGTTCCTAGCTCCCAGGCTAGCTCCCTGTGTCTCCAGTTCCTAGCTCCCAGGCTAGCTCCCTGTGTCTCCAGTTCCTAGCTCCCAGGCTAGCTCCCTGTGTCTCCAGTTCCTAGCTTCCAGGCTAGCTCCCTGTGTCTCCAGTTCCTAGCTTCCAGGCTAGCTCCCTGTGTCTCCAGTTCCTAGCTCCCAGGCTAGCTCCCTGTGTCTCCAGTTCCTAGCTCCCAGACTAGCTCCCTGTGTCTCCAGTTCCTAGCTCCCAGGCTAGCTCCCTGTGTCTCCAGCTCCTAGCTTCCAGGCTAGCTCCTGTGTCTCCAGCTCCTAGCTTCCAGGCTAGCTCCCTGTGTCTCCGGTTCCAAGTTCCCAGGCTAGCTCACTGTGTCTCCAGCTCCTAGCTTCCAGGCTAGCTCCATGTTTCCAGCTCCTAGCTTCCAGGCTAGCTCCCTGTGTCTCCAGTTCCTAGCTCCCAGGCTAGCTCCCTGTGTCTCCAGCTCCTAGCTTCCTGGCTAGCTCCTTGTCCCAGCTCCTAGCTTCAAGGCTAGCTCCCTGTGTCTCCAGTTTCCTATTTCCCAGGCTAGCTCTCCGTCTCCAATTCCTACCTCCAAGACTAACTCCCTGTGTCTCCAGTTCCTAGCTCCCAGGCTAGCTCCCTGTGTCTCCAGCTCCTAGCTTCCTGGCTAGCTCCTTGTCCCCAGCTCCTAGCTTCCAGGCTAGCTCCCTGTGTCTCCGGTTCCAAGTTCCCAGGCTAGCTCCCTGTGTCTCCAGCTCCTAGCTTCCAGGCTAGCTCCATGTTTCCAGCTCCTAGCTTCCAGGCTAGCTCCCTGTGTCTCCAGTTCCTAGCTCCCAGGCTAGCTCCTTGTGTCTCCAGTTCCTAGCTCCCAGGCTAGCTCCCTGTGTTTCCAGCTCCTAGCTTCCAGAGCTAGCTCCTCGTGTCTCTGGTTCCTAGCTCCCAGGCTAGCTCCCTGTGTCTCCAGTTCCTACCTCCCAGGCTAGCTCCCTATGTCTCCAGCTCCTAGCTTCCTGGCTAGCTCCTTGTCCCCAGCTCTTATCTTCCAGTCTAGCTCCCTGTGTCTCCATTTCCTAGCTCCCAGGCTAGCTCCCTGTGTCTCCAGCGCCTAGCTTCCTGGCTAGCTCCTTTCCCCACCTCCTAGCTTCCATGATAGCTCCCTGTGCCTCCAGTTCCACGTTCCAAGGCTAGCTCCTTGTGTCTCCAGTTCCTAGCTCCCAGGCTAGCTCCCTGTGTCTCCAGTCCTACTCCAGTAGCTCCTTGTCTCCAGTCCTACTCCAGGCTAGCTCCCTGTGTCTCCAGTTCCTAGCTTCCAGGCTAGCTCCCTGTGTCTCCAGCTCTAGCTTCCAGGCTAGCTCCTGTGTCTCCAGTTCTAGCTTCCAGGCTAGCTCCTGTGTCTCCAGCTCCTAGCTTCCAGGCTAGCTCCCTGTGTCTCCAGTTCCAGTTCCCAGGCTAGCTCCTTGTGTCTCCAGTTCCTAGTTCCCAGGCTAGCTCCTTGTGTCTCCAGCTCCTAGCTTCCAGGCTAGCTCCCTGTGTCTCCAGTTCCTAGCTCCCAGGCTAGCTCCCTGTGTCTCCAGTTCCTAGCTTCCAGGCTAGCTCCCTGTGTCTCCAGTTCCTAGCTCCCAGGCTAGCTCCCTGTGTCTCCAGTTCCTAGCTCCCAGGCTAGCTCCCTGTGTCTCCAGTTCCTAGCTCCAGGCTAGCTCCCTGTGTCTCCAGCTCCTAGCTTCCAGGCTAGCTCCCTGTGTCTCCAGTTCCTAGCTTCCAGGCTAGCTCCTGTGTCTCCAGTTCCTAGCTCCAGGCTAGCTCCCTGTGTCTCCAGTTCCTAGCTCCCAGGCTAGCTCCCTGTGTCTCCAGCTCCTAGCTTCCAGGCTAGCTCCTTGTCTCCAGCTCCTAGCTTCCAGGCTAGCTCCCTGTGTCTCCAGTTCCTAGCTCCCAGGCTAGCTCCCTGTGTCTCCAGTTCCTAGCTTCCAGGCTAGCTCCTGTGTCTCCAGTTCCTAGCTTCCAGGCTAGCTCCCTGTGTCTCCAGTTCCTAGCTCCCAGGCTAGCTCCCTGTGTCTCCAGTTCCTAGCTCCCAGGCTAGCTCCCTGTGTCTCCAGTTCCTAGCTCCCAGGCTAGCTCCCTGTGTCTCCAGTTCCTAGCTCCCAGGCTAGCTCCCTGTGTCTCCAGTTCCTAGCTCCCAGGCTAGCTCCCTGTGTCTCCAGTTCCTAGCTCCCAGGCTAGCTCCCTGTGTCTCCAGCTCCTAGCTTCCAGGCTAGCTCCTTGTCTCCAGCTCCTAGCTTCCAGGCTAGCTCCCTGTGTCTCCAGTTCCTAGCTTCCAGGCTAGCTCCCTGTGTCTCCAGCTCCTAGCTTCCAGGCTAGCTCCCTGTGTCTCCAGTTCCTAGCTCCCAGGCTAGCTCCCTGTGTCTCCAGTTCCTAGCTCCCAGGCTAGCTCCCTGTGTCTCCAGTTCCTAGCTCCCAGGCTAGCTCCCTGTGTCTCCAGTTCCTAGCTTCCAGGCTAGCTCCCTGTGTCTCCAGTTCCTAGCTCCCAGGCTAGCTCCCTGTGTCTCCAGTTCCTAGCTCCCAGGCTAGCTCCCTGTGTCTCCAGTTCCTAGCTCCCAGGCTAGCTCCCTGTGTCTCCAGTTCCTAGCTCCCAGGCTAGCTCCCTGTGTCTCCAGTTCCTAGCTTCCAGGCTAGCTCCCTGTGTCTCCAGTTCCTAGCTCCCAGGCTAGCTCCCTGTGTCTCCAGTTCCTAGCTTCCAGGCTAGCTCCTGTGTCTCCAGTTCCTAGCTTCCAGGCTAGCTCCCTGTGTCTCCAGTTCCTAGCTCCCAGGCTAGCTCCCTGTGTCTCCAGCTCCTAGCTTCCAGGCTAGCTCCTGTGTCCCAGCTCCTAGCTTCCAGGCTAGCTCCCTGTGTCTCCAGTTCCTAGCTCCCAGGCTAGCTCCTGTGTCTCCAGTTCCTAGCTCCCAGGCTAGCTCCCTGTGTCTCCAGTTCCTAGCTCCCAGGCTAGCTCCCTGTGTCTCCAGCTCCTAGCTTCCAGGCTAGCTCCCTGTGTCTCCAGTTCCTAGCTCCCAGGCTAGCTCCCTGTGTCTCCAGTTCCTAGCTCCAGGCTAGCTCCTGTGTCTCCAGCTCCTAGCTTCCAGGCTAGCTCCCTGTGTCTCCAGTTCCTAGCTCCCAGGCTAGCTCCCTGTGTCTCCAGTTCCTAGCTCCCAGGCTAGCTCCCTGTGTCTCCAGCTCCTAGCTTCCAGGCTAGCTCCTGTGTCTCCAGTCCTAGCTTCCAGGCTAGCTCCCTGTGTCTCCAGTTCCTAGCTCCCAGGCTAGCTCCCTGTGTCTCCAGCTCCTAGCTTCCGGCTAGCTCCTTGTCCCCAGCTCCTAGCTTCCAGCTAGCTCCCTGTGTCTCCAGTTCCTAGCTTCCAGGCTAGCTCCCTGTGTCTCCAGTTCCTAGCTCCCAGGCTAGCTCCCTGTGTCTCCAGTTCCTAGCTCCAGGCTAGCTCCTGTGTCTCCAGTTCCTAGCTTCCAGGCTAGCTCCCTGTGTCTCCAGTTCCTAGCTCCAGGCTAGCTCCCTGTGTCTCCAGTTCCTAGCTCCCAGGCTAGCTCCCTGTGTCTCCAGTTCCTAGCTTCCAGGCTAGCTCCTGTGTCTCCAGTTCCTAGCTTCCAGGCTAGCTCCCTGTGTCTCCAGCTCCTAGCTCCCAGGCTAGCTCCCTGTGTCTCCAGTTCCTAGCTTCCAGGCTAGCTCCCTGTGTCTCCAGCTCCTAGCTTCCAGGCTAGCTCCCTGTGTCTCCAGTTCCTAGCTCCCAGGCTAGCTCCCTGTGTCTCCAGTTCCTAGCTTCCAGGCTAGCTCCCTGTGTCTCCAGTTCCTAGCTCCCAGGCTAGCTCCCTGTGTCTCCAGTTCCTAGCTCCCAGGCTAGCTCCCTGTGTCTCCAGTTCCTAGCTCCCAGGCTAGCTCCCTGTGTCTCCAGTTCCTAGCTTCCAGGCTAGCTCCTGTGTCTCCAGCTTCTAGCTTCCAGGCTAGCTCCTTGTGTCTCCAGTTCCTAGCTTCCAGGCTAGCTCCTGTGTCTCCAGCTCCTAGCTTCCAGGCTAGCTCCCTGTGTCTCCAGTTCCTAGCTTCCAGGCTAGCTCCTGTGTCTCCAGTTCCTAGCTCCCAGGCTAGCTCCCTGTGTCTCCAGTTCCTAGCTCCCAGGCTAGCTCCCTGTCTCCAGTTCCTAGCTTCCAGGCTAGCTCCTGTGTCTCCAGTTCCTAGCTCCCAGGCTAGCTCCCTGTGTCTCCAGTTCCTAGCTCCCAGGCTAGCTCCCTGTGTCTCCAGTTCCTAGCTCCCAGGCTAGCTCCCTGTGTCTCCAGTTCCTAGCTCCCAGGCTAGCTCCTGTGTCTCCAGTTCCTAGCTCCAGGCTAGCTCCTGTGTCTCCAGCTCCTAGCTTCCAGGCTAGCTCCTGTGTCTCCAGCTTCCTAGCTTCCAGGCTAGCTCCTGTGTCTCCAGTTCCTAGCTCCCAGCTAGCTCCCTGTGTCTCCAGTTCCTAGCTCCCAGGCTAGCTCCCTGTGTCTCCAGTCCCTAGCGTCCAGGCTAGCTCCCTGTGTCTCCAGTTCCTAGCTCCCAGGCTAGCTCCCTGTATCTCCAGTTCCTAGCTCCCAGTGTCTCCAGTTGCTAGATCCCAGGCTAGCTCCCTGTGTCTCCTGTTCCTAGCTCCCAGGCTAGCTCCCTGTGTCTCCAGTTCCTAGCTCCCAGGCTAGCTCCCTGTGTCTCCAGCTCCTAGCTTCCTGGCTTGCTCCTTGTCCCCAGCTCCTAGCTTCCAGGCTAGCTCCCTGTGTCTCCAGCTCCTTGCTTCTAGGCTAGCTCCATGTTTCCAGCTCCTAGCTTCCAGGCTAGCTCCCTGTGTCTCCAGTTCCTAGCTCCCAGGCTAGCTCCTTGTGTCTCCAGTTCCTAGCTCCCAGGCTAGCTCCCTGTGTCTCCAGCTCCTAGCTTCCAGAGCTAGCTCCTCGTGTCTCTGGTTCCTAGCTCCCAGGCTAGCTCCCTGTGTTTCCAGTTCCTACCTCCCAGGCTAGCTCCCTGTGTCTCCAGTTCCTAGTTTCCAGGCTGGCTCCTTGTGTCTCCAGCTCCTAGCTCCCAGGCTAGCTCCCCATGTCTGTAGTTCCTAGCTCCCAGGCTAGCTCTCCACGTCTCTAGTTCCTAGCTTCAAGGCTAGCTCCTCATGTCTCCAGTTCCTAGCTCCAAGGCTAGCTCCCTCTGTCTCCAGTTCCTACCTCCCAGGCTATTCCCTGTGTCTCCAGTCCCTAGCGTCCAGGATAGCTCCCTGTGTCTCCAGTTCCTAGCTCCCAGGCTAGCTCCCTGTGTCTCCAGTTCCTAGCTCCCAGTGTCTCCAGTTGCTAGCTCCCAGGCTAGCTCCCTGTGTCTCCTGTTCCTAGCTCCCAGACTAGCTCCCTGTGTCTCCAGTTCCTAGCTCCCAGGCTAGCTCCCTGTGTCTCCAGCTCCTAGCTTCCTGGCTTGCTCCTGTCCCAGCTCCTAGCTTCCAGCTAGCTCCTGTCTCCAGCTCCTAGCTTCCAGAGCTAGCTCCTCGTGTCTCTGGTTCCTAGCTCCCAGGCTAGCTCCCTGTGTTTCCAGTTCCTACCTCCCAGGCTAGCTCCCTGTGTCTCCAGCTCCAAGCTTCCTGGCTAGCTCCTTGTCCCCAGCTCATATCTTCCTGGCTAGGTCCATGTCCCCACCTCCTAGCTTCCATGATAGCTCCCTGTGCCTCCAGTTACACGTTCCAAGGCTAGCTCCTTGTGTTTCCAGTTCCTAGCTCCCAGGCTAGCTCCCTGTGTATCCAGTTCTTAGCTCCCAGGCTAGCTCCCTGTGTCTCCAGTTCCTAGCTTCCAGGCTAGCTCCCTGTGTCTCCAGTTCCTTGCTCCAAGGCTAGCTCCCTGTGTCTTCTGTTCCTAGCTCCCAGGCTAGCTCCCTGTGTCTCCGGTTCCAAGCTCCCAGGCTAGCTCCTTGTGTCTCCAGTTCCAAGCTTCCAGGCTAGCTCCCTGTGTCTCCAGCTCCTAGCTCCCAGGCTAGCTCCCTGTGTCTCCCAGTTCCTAGCTCCCAGGCTAGCTCCCTGTGTCTCCATTCCTAGCTCCCAGGCTAGCTCGCTATGTCTCCAGCTCCTAGCTTCCAGGCTAGCTCCCTGTGTCTCCAGTTCCTAGCTTCCAGGCTAGCTCCCTGTGTCTCCAGTTCCTAGCTCCCAGGCTAGCTCCCTGTGTCTCCAGTTCCTAGCTCCCAGGCTAGCTCCCTGTGTCTCCAGTTCCTAGCTCCCAGGCTAGCTCCCTGTGTCTCCAGTTCCTAGCTCCCAGGCTAGCTCCCTGTGTCTCCAGTTCCTAGCTTCCAGGCTAGCTCCCTGTGTCCCCAGCTCCTAGCTACCAGGCTAGCTCCCTGTGTCTCCAGTTCCTAGCTCCCAGACTAGCTCCCTGTGTCTCCAGTTCCTAGCTCCCAGGCTAGCTCCCTGTCTCCAGTTTCTAGCTTCCAAGCTAGCCCCATGTGTCCCCGGCTCCTAGCTTCCAGGCTAGCTCCATGTGTGTCCAGTTCCTAGCTCCCAGGCTAGCTCCCTGTGTATCCAGTTCCTAGCTCCCAGGCTAGCTCCCTGTGTCTCCAATTCCTAGCTCCCAGGCTAGCTCGCTATGTCTCCAGCTCCTAGCTTCAAGGATAGCTCAGTGTCCCAAGCTTCTAGCTTCCAGAATAGCTCCTTGTGTCTCCAGTTCCCAGTTTCCAGGCTAGCTCCTTGTGTCTCCAGCTCCCAGCTTCCAGGCTAGCTCCCTGTGTCTCCATTTCCTAGTTTCCAGGCTAGCTCCTTGTGTCTCCAGTTACTAGCTCCCAGACTAGCTCCCTGTGTCTCGAGTTGCTAGCTCCCAGGCTAGCTCCCCGTGTCTCCTGTTCCTAGCTCCCAGGCTAGCTCCCTGTGTCTCCGGTTCCAAGCTCCCAGGCTAGCTCCCTGTGTCTCCAGTTCCAAGCTTCCAGGCTAGCTCCCTGTGTCTCCAGCTCCTAGCTCCCAGGCTAGCTCCCTGTCTCCAGTTCCTAGCTTCCAAGCTAGCCCCGTGTTTCCCCAGCTCCTAGCTTCCAGGCTAGCTCCCTCTGTCTCCAGTTCCTAGCTCCCAGGCTAGCTCGCTGTGTCTCCAGCTCCTAGCTTCCAGGCTAGCTCCCTGTGTCTCCAGTTCCTAGCTCCCAGGCTAGCTCCCTGTGTCTCCTGTTCCTAGCTCCCAGGCTAGCTCCCTGTGTCTCCAGTTCCTAGCTCCCAGGCTAGCTCCCTGTGTCTCCAGTTCCTAGCTCCCAGGCTAGCTCCCTGTGTCTCCAGTTCCTAGCTCCCAGGCTAGCTCCCTGTCTCCAGTTCCTAGCTTCCAGGCTAGCTCCTGTGTCTCCAGTTCCTAGCTCCCAGGCTAGCTCCCTGTGTCTCCAGTTCCTAGCTCCCAGGCTAGCTCCCTGTGTCTCCAGTTCCTAGCTCCCAGGCTAGCTCCCTGTGTCTCCAGTTCCTAGCTCCCAGGCTAGCTCCCTGTGTCTCCAGTTCCTAGCTCCAGGCTAGCTCCTGTGTCTCCAGTTCCTAGCTCCCAGGCTAGCTCCCTGTGTCTCCAGTTCCTAGCTCCCAGGCTAGCTCCTGTGTCTCCAGTTCCTAGCTTCCAGGCTAGCTCCCTGTGTCTCCAGTTCCTAGCTTCCAGGCTAGCTCCCTGTGTCTCCAGCTCCTAGCTTCCAGGCTAGCTCCCTGTGTCTCCAGTTCCTAGCTCCCAGGCTAGCTCCCTGTGTCTCCAGTTCCTAGCTCCCAGGCTAGCTCCCTGTGTCTCCAGTTCCTAGCTCCCAGGCTAGCTCCCTGTGTCTCCAGTTCCTAGCTCCCAGGCTAGCTCCCTGTGTCTCCAGTTCCTAGCTTCCAGGCTAGCTCCCTGTGTCTCCAGTTCCTAGCTTCCAGGCTAGCTCCTGTGTCTCCAGTTCCTAGCTTCCAGGCTAGCTCCCTGTGTCTCCAGTTCCTAGCTCCCAGGCTAGCTCCCTGTGTCTCCAGTTCCTAGCTCCCAGGCTAGCTCCCTGTGTCTCCAGTTCCTAGCTCCCAGGCTAGCTCCCTGTGTCTCCAGTTCCTAGCTTCCAGGCTAGCTCCCTGTGTCTCCAGTTCCTAGCTCCCAGGCTAGCTCCCTGTGTCTCCAGTTCCTAGCTCCCAGGCTAGCTCCCTGTGTCTCCAGTTCCTAGCTCCCAGGCTAGCTCCCTGTGTCTCCAGTTCCTAGCTTCCAGGCTAGCTCCCTGTGTCTCCAGTTCCTAGCTCCAGGCTAGCTCCCTGTGTCTCCAGTTCCTAGCTCCAGGCTAGCTCCTTGTCTCCAGCTCCTAGCTTCCAGGCTAGCTCCTGTGTCTCCAGTTCCTAGCTCCAGGCTAGCTCCCTGTGTCTCCAGTTCCTAGCTCCCAGGCTAGCTCCCTGTGTCTCCAGTTCCTAGCTCCCAGGCTAGCTCCCTGTGTCTCCAGTTCCTAGCTCCAGGCTAGCTCCCTGTGTCTCCAGTTCCTAGCTCCCAGGCTAGCTCCCTGTGTCTCCAGTTCCTAGCTTCCAGGCTAGCTCCTGTGTCTCCAGTTCCTAGCTCCCAGGCTAGCTCCCTGTGTCTCCAGTTCCTAGCTTCCAGGCTAGCTCCCTGTGTCTCCAGTTCCTAGCTCCCAGGCTAGCTCCCTGTGTCTCCAGTTCCTAGCTCCCAGGCTAGCTCCCTGTGTCTCCAGTTCCTAGCTCCCAGGCTAGCTCCCTGTGTCTCCAGTTCCTAGCTTCCAGGCTAGCTCCTGTGTCTCCAGTTCCTAGCTCCCAGGCTAGCTCCCTGTGTCTCCAGTTCCTAGCTCCCAGGCTAGCTCCTGTGTCTCCGGTTCCTAGCTTCCAGGCTAGCTCCCTGTGTCTCCAGTTCCTAGCTTCCAGGCTAGCTCCCTGTGTCTCCAGCTCCTAGCTTCCAGGCTAGCTCCCTGTGTCTCCAGTCTCCTAGCTCCCAGGCTAGCTCCCTGTGTCTCCAGTTCCTAGCTCCCAGGCTAGCTCCCTGTGTCTCCAGTTCCTAGCTCCCAGGCTAGCTCCTGTGTCTCCAGTTCCTAGCTTCCAGGCTAGCTCCTTGTGTCTCCAGCTCCCAGCTTCCAGGCTAGCTCCCTGTGTCTCCATTTCCTAGTTTCCAGGCTAGCTCCTTGTGTCTCCAGTTCCTAGCTCCCAGGCTAGCTCCCTGTGTCTCCAGTTGCTAGCTCCCAGGCTAGCTCCCTGTGTCTCCAGTTCCTAGCTCCCAGGCTAGCTCCCTGTGTCTCCAGTTCCTAGCTCCCAGGCTAGCTCCCTGTGTCTCCAGTTCCTAGCTTCCAGGCTAGCTCCCTGTGTCTCCAGTTCCTAGCTCCCAGGCTAGCTCCCTGTGTCTCCAGTTCCTAGCTTCCAGGCTAGCTCCCTGTGTCCTCCAGTTCCTAGCTTCCAGGCTAGCTCCCTGTGTCTCCAGTTCCTAGCTTCCAGGCTAGCTCCTTGTCTCCAGCTCCTAGCTTCCAGGCTAGCTCCTGTGTCTCCAGCTCCTAGCTTCCAGGCTAGCTCCCTGTGTCTCCAGTTCCTAGCTCCCAGGCTAGCTCCCTGTGTCTCCAGTTCCTAGCTCCCAGGCTAGCTCCCTGTGTCTCCAGTTCCAAGCTTCCAGGCTAGCTCCCTGTGTCTCCAGTTCCTAGCTCCCAGGCTAGCTCCCTGTGTCTCCAGTTCCTAGCTCCCAGGCTAGCTCCCTGTGTCTCCAGTTCCTAGCTCCCAGTGTCTCAGTTCCTAGCTCCAGGCTAGCTCCCTGTGTCTCCAGTTCCTAGCTCCCAGGCTAGCTCCCTGTGTCTCCAGTTCCTAGCTCCCAGGCTAGCTCCCTGTGTCTCCAGTTCCTAGCTCCCAGGCTAGCTCCCTGTGTCTCCAGTTCCTAGCTCCCAGGCTAGCTCCCTGTGTCTCCAGTTCCTAGCTTCCAGGCTAGCTCCCTGTGTCTCCAGTTCCTAGCTCCCAGGCTAGCTCCCTGTGTCTCCAGTTCCTAGCTCCCAGGCTAGCTCCCTGTGTCTCCAGTTCCTAGCTCCCAGGCTAGCTCCCTGTGTCTCCAGTTCCTAGCTTCCAGGCTAGCTCCCTGTGTCTCCAGTTCCTAGCTCCCAGGCTAGCTCCCTGTGTCTCCAGTTCCTAGCTTCCAGGCTAGCTCCCTGTGTCTCCAGTTCCTAGCTCCCAGGCTAGCTCCCTGTGTCTCCAGTTCCTAGCTCCCAGGCTAGCTCCCTGTGTCTCCAGTTCCTAGCTCCCAGGCTAGCTCCCTGTGTCTCCAGTTCCTAGCTTCCAGGCTAGCTCCCTGTGTCTCCAGTTCCTAGCTTCCAGGCTAGCTCCCTGTGTCTCCAGTTCCTAGCTCCCAGGCTAGCTCCCTGTGTCTCCAGTTCCTAGCTCCCAGGCTAGCTCCCTGTGTCTCCAGTTCCTAGCTCCCAGGCTAGCTCCCTGTGTCTCCAGTTCCTAGCTCCCAGTGTCTCAGTTCCTAGCTCCAGGCTAGCTCCCTGTGTCTCCAGTTCCTAGCTCCCAGGCTAGCTCCCTGTGTCTCCAGTTCCTAGCTCCCAGGCTAGCTCCCTGTGTCTCCAGTTCCTAGCTCCCAGGCTAGCTCCCTGTGTCTCCTGTTCCTAGCTCCCAGGCCAGCTCCCTGTGTCTCCAGTTCCAAGCTTCCAGGCTAGCTCCCTGTGTCTCCAGTTCCTAGCTCCCAGGCTAGCTCCCTGTGTCTCCAGTTCCTAGCTCCCAGGCTAGCTCCCTGTGTCTCCATTTCCTAGCTCCCAGGCTAGCTCGCTATGTCTCCAGCTCCTAGCTTCCAGGCTAGCTCAGTGTCCCCAGCTTCTAGCTTCCAGAATAGCTCCTTGTGTCTCCAGTTCCTAGTTTCCAGGCTAGCTCCTTGTGTCTCCAGCTCCTAGCTCCCAGGCTAGCTCCCTGTGTCTCCAGTTCCTAGCTCCCAGGCTAGCTCCCTGTGTCTCCAGTTCCTAGCTCCCAGGCTAGCTCCCTGTGTCTCCTGTTCCTAGCTCCCAGGCTAGCTCCCTGTGTCTCCAGTTCCTAGCTTCCAGGCTAGCTCCCTGTGTCTCCAGTTCCTAGCTCCCAGGCTAGCTCCCTGTGTCTCCAGTTCCTAGCTCCCAGGCTAGCTCCCTGTGTCTCCAGTTCCTAGCTTCCAGGCTAGCTCCCTGTGTCTCCAGTTCCTAGCTTCCAGGCTAGCTCCTGTGTCTCCAGCTCCTAGCTTCCAGGCTAGCTCCCTGTGTCTCCAGTTCCTAGCTTCCAGGCTAGCTCCCTGTGTCTCCAGTTCCTAGCTCCCAGGCTAGCTCCCTGTGTCTCCAGTTCCTAGCTCCCAGGCTAGCTCCCTGTGTCTCCAGTTCCTAGCTTCCAGGCTAGCTCCCTGTGTCTCCAGTTCCTAGCTCCCAGGCTAGCTCCCTGTGTCTCCAGTTCCTAGCTTCCAGGCTAGCTCCCTGTGTCTCCAGTTCCTAGCTCCCAGGCTAGCTCCCTGTGTCTCCAGTTCCTAGCTTCCAGGCTAGCTCCCTGTGTCTCCAGTTCCTAGCTTCCAGGCTAGCTCCCTGTGTCTCCAGTTCCTAGCTCCCAGGCTAGCTCCCTGTGTCTCCAGTTCCTAGCTCCCAGCTAGCTCCTGTGTCTCCAGTTCCTAGCTCCCAGGCTAGCTCCTGTGTCTCCAGCTCCTAGCTTCCAGGCTAGCTCCTGTGTCTCCAGCTTCCTAGCTTCCAGGCTAGCTCCCTGTGTCTCCAGTTCCTAGCTTCCAGGCTAGCTCCTGTGTCTCCAGTTCCTAGCTCCCAGGCTAGCTCCCTGTGTCTCCAGTTCCTAGCTTCCAGGCTAGCTCCCTGTGTCTCCAGTTCCTAGCTCCCAGGCTAGCTCCTTGTGTTTCCAATTCCTAGCTAGACTTTTGACTAGGACCAGAAAGTTTGACCACATTACTCCAATTCTGTCCTCGCTCCACTGGCTTCCAGTTAATGCGAGGTCAGATTTTAAGGTGCTACTACTTACTTATAAAATCCTACACGGATTAGCACCCTCATACCTGAAGGACCTTATTGTTCCCTATTGTCCTTCTCGGCCCCTCCGGTCTTCAGGAGCCGGCCTTCTATCAATCCCAAAAGTCATAAAGAAATCAGCAGGGAATAGAGCGTTCTCCTACCGTGCGCCCTATTTGTGGAACAGTCTGCCACCTGTAATAAGGGAAGCAGACTCTGTTGAAATATTTAAATCTAAACTTAAAACCTACCTTTTTACATTGTCGTTTGGTGCCTAGGAGTGCCCCTCAGCTCTCATTACAGCTAAATCGACCCGTTAGTCAGCACTAACCTATCCCTGCTGCCGATAGGTACTAGACTAGATATTCTCTACATGTTCCATGTCCACCCTACCCCATCTAACCCGACCGCAGTCTGCTTCTGTTTTTCAGTGTGCTGCTGTGATCCCCACCTGAAGGATACCGGCCAGCACCACACAAATCATCTTCTCATTTTAATATTTGTATATTGTGTATATTATATGTATATTATTATTATTATCTTTGTACTTTGTACATTACTATAAGTCACTTATGGCACCCATTGCACTCCTGAACCATCCCTGGAAGGAGGGATCCCCTTCTACTCTGTGTTCCTTCTCAAGATTTCTTCCTACGTAATTAAGGGAGTTTTTTCTTGCCCTTAGGGGGGCTAGGGTTTGGGGGGTGTTGTAAACATGTGGCATGTGAAGCCCTTTGAGACTATAACTGTGATTAAGGGCTATACAAATAAAATTGACTTGACTTGACTTGACTTGACTTGACTTGACTTGACTTGACTTGACTAGCTCCCAGGCTAGCTTGCTATGTTTCCAGCTCCTAGCTTCAAGGCTAGCTCAGTGTCCCCAGCTTCTACCTTTAGCTTTCTGTATAGAAATACACACACACACACACACGCACACACATATAGAACCACCCTCTATGATATTCTGTGTATTTTTCATTCTAAAAGGCTCTGATATGAGTTTCTAACACGGATCCTGATTGATATTCTGTTCATCCATAATATTGGGATCAATATTTGTGAATATTGATTTCCTTGTGCTGTGAGCTGAAAAAGTGATTATTGATTTCCTTGTGCTGGAGCTGATAAGGTGACCTTTTACCCCTACCTGCTCTTTAATGACCCCTAACCCCTACCTGCTCCTTAATGACCTCTAACCCCTACCTGCTCCTTAATGACCTCTGACCCCTACCTGCTCCTTAATGACCCCTAACCCCTACCTGCTCCTTAATGACCCTTAACCCCTACCTGCTCCTTAATGACCTCTGACCCCACCTGCTCCTTAATGACCTCTAACCCGTACCTGCTCCTTAATGACCCCTTACCCCTACCTGCTCCTTAATGACTGCTGACCCCTACATTCCCCTAATGACCTCTGACCCCTACCTGCTCCTTAATGACCTCTAACCCGTACCTGCTCCTTAATGACCTCTGACCCCTACCTGCTCCTTAATGACCCCTTACCCCTACCTGCTCCTTAATGACTGCTGACCCCTACATTCCCCTAATGACCTCTGACCCCTACCTGCTCCTTAATGACCTCTAACCCGTACCTGCTCCTTAATGACCTCTGACCCCTACCTGCTCCTTAATGACCCCTTACCCCTACCTGCTCCTTAATGACCGCTGACCCCTACATTCCCCTAATGACCTCTGACCCCTACCTGCTCCTTAATGACCTCTAACCCCTACCTGCTCCTTAATGAACCCTAAACCCTACCTGCTCCTTAATGACCTCTGACCCCTACATTCCCCTAATGACCTCTGACCCCTACCTGCTCCTTAAAGACCCCTAACCCCTACCTGCTCCTTAATGACCTCTGACCACTACCTACTTCTTTATTCAAGGTTCACGATTCAAGATTTTTATTTGCCATATGCAACAAGTAGAATTGAATGCTTCCTCCCCATTCCCTCCTGCAGTTTGAGACAATTTAACACAATATACTATACTATGTACTATACTTACACTGTACTATAACAAAACTGTACACAATAAAAATTACAATAAAAATGACTATAAAGACTATACTGTTGGATTGTGTGATGAATTCTGCAAAAAAGCATTTAAAAAGCATTTTAAAGTGCCAGTAGTGCAGCAGCATCATGAATTCAGTGCAGAACAGTGCAGTAACTGTAATGAGTCCAGCAAAGTATGACAGTGTAATGTTAATGACAATGTTATGATAGTGGCAGCACTCCTAGCAGTTCAGTAGGTCACTGCCTGTGGATCAAACTATACGGACGGTAGGGGGGAGAAGAGATGGAGCCCAGCATCATTAGCAAATGCTTCGAGAGGTTGGTCAAGGACTTTATTTGCTCCGTGTTACCTACCACGCTGGACCCATGGCAATTTGCATATCGTCAAAATAGATCCACGGACGACGCAATTGCCATGGCCCTCCACACTGCCCTTTCCCACCTGGAGGGAAAGAACTGTTATGTGCGAATGCTGTTTGTGGACTACAGCTCAGCATTCAACACAATAGTTCCTGCCAAGCTCGACACCAAGCTGAGAGGTCTAGGCGTACCCCCATCCATGTGCAACTGGATACTGGACCTCCTGTCGGACCGCCGCCAGGTGGTGAGGATGGGCAGCACCACATCAGAGCCACTGACCCTCAACACGGGAGCCCCCCAGGGATGCGTGCTGAGCCCTCTCCTCTACTCCCTCTACACCCACGACTGCATGGCTATGCACAGCTCCAACGTCATCGTCAAGTTTGCTGACGACACGACAGTGATGGGCCTGATCGCCGGCGACGACGAGACAGCCTACAGGGAGGAGGTCGGATCGCTGGAGCAGTGGTGCCAGGAGAACAGCCTCGCCCTCAACGTCAAGAAGACCAAGGAGCTGATCGTGGACTTCAGGAGGCAGAGGGGAGAGCACAGCCCTATCTCCATCGACGGCGTTGCAGTAGAGAGGGTCAGCAGCTTCAAGTTCCTCGGCGTGCACATCTCCGAGGACCTCACATGGTCCACGCACACCACAAACGTGGTGAAAAGGGCCCAACAACGCCTGTATTTTCTCAGGCGTCTGAAGAAATTCAGCATGGGCCCCCGCATCCTGAGAACATTCTACAACGGCACCATCGAGAGTGTTCTTACAGGGTGTATCACCGCCTGGTACGGGAACTGCACTGCACTCGAGCGCAGAGCGCTTCAAAGGGTGGTGCGGACGGCCCAGTATATCGTTGGAGGTGAGCTCCCCTCCCTCCTGGACATTTACAACCAGCGGTGCGGGCCAAGGCCAAACGAATTATAAAAGACATTGCCCACCCCAGCCACGAACTGTACTCACTATTACCGTCAGGCAGGCGATACCGCAGTATCAAGTGTCGTACAAATAGGCTTAGAGATAGCTTCCACAGTCAGGCCATCAGGATGCTGAACAAGGGCGTATAACATATAACAATGTATATTTTATTACATTGATTTATATATACATATTGCTCTTTTCTGTGCTGATTTTTGCATTTTATAAATTGCATTTTTTATTTTTATTTTATATTCTTTATTCTATTTTTATTCTATTTTTATCTTATCTTATTTTATAACTGCTGTCTGTCGTCGGGTATTGCACACAAGATTTTCACATCACTGCTTTATACTAAACTGTAAACTGTGAAGTGACAATAAACTTGACTTGACTTGACTTGACTTGACTATTTCTACAGCAC
>JANIIK010000944.1:50692-64923 GCA_027704905.1 Muraenolepis orangiensis | reverse complement strand
ACACAGGGAGCTAGTCTGGGAGCTAGGAACTGGAGACATAGCGAGCTAGCCTGGTAGCTAGGAGCTGGGGACACACTGGGCTAGCTTTGAAGCTAGGAACTGGAGACAGGGAGCTAGCCTGGGAGCTAGGAACTGGAGACACAGGGAGCTAGCCTGGAAGCTAGGAACTGGAGACACAAGGAGCTATTCTGGAAGCTAGAAGCTGGGGACACTGAGCTAGCCTGGAAGCTAGGAGCTGGAGACATAGTGAGCTAGCCTGGGAGCTAGGAATTGGAGACACAGGGAGCTAGCCTGGGAGCTTGGAACTGGATACACAGGGAGCTAGTCTGGGAGCTAGGAACTGGAGACATAGCGAGCTAGCCTGGTAGCTAGGAGCTGGGGACACACTGGGCTAGCTTTGAAGCTAGGAACTGGAGACAGGGAGCTAGCCTGGGAGCTAGGAACTGGAGACACAGGGAGCTAGCCTGGAAGCTTGGAACTGGAGACACAGGGAGCTAGCCTGGGAGCTTGGAACCGGAGACACAGGGAGCTAGCCTGGGAGCTAGGAACAGGAGACACAGGGAGCTAGCCTGGGAGCTTGGAACTGGAGACACAGGGAGCTTGCCTGGAAGCTAGGAGCTGGAGACATAGCGAGCTAGCCTGGGAGCTAGGAATTGGAGACAGAGGGAGCTAGCCTGGAAGCTAGGAGCTGGGGAAACACGGGGCTAGCTTGGAAGCTAGGAACTGGAGACAGGGAGCTAGCCTGGGAGCTAGGAGCTGGAGACACAGGGAGCTAGCCTGGAAGCTTGGAACTGGAGACACAGGGAGCTAGCCTGGGAGCTTGGAACCGGAGACACAGGGAGCTAGCCTGGGAGCTAGGAACACGAGACACGGGGAGCTAGCCTGGGAGCTAGCAACTCGAGACACAGGGAGCTAGTCTGGGAGCTAGTAACTGGAGACACAAGGAGCTAGCCTGGAAACTAGGAAATGGAGACACAGGGAGCTAGCCTGGAAGCTGGGAGCTGGAGACACAAGGAGCTAGCCTGGAAACTGGGAACTGGAGACACAAGGAGCTATTCTGGAAGCTAGAAGCTTGGGACACTGAGCTATCCTTGAAGCTAGGAGCTGGAGACATAGCGAGCTAGCCTGGGAGCTAGGAATTGGAGACACAGGGAGCTAGCCTGGGAGCTAGGAACTGGATACACAGGGAGCTAGCCTGGGAGCTAGGAACTGGACACACATGGATCTAGCCTGGAAGCTAGGAGCCGGGGACACATGGGGCTAGCTTGGAAGCTAGCAACTGGAGACACAGGGAGCTAGCCTGGGAGCTAGGAACTGGAGACACAAGGAGCTAGCCTGGAAATAGGAAATGGAGGAACAGGGAGCCCGCCTAGAAACTGGGAGCTGGAGACACAGGGAGCTAGCCTGGGAGCTAGGAACTGGAGACACAGGGAGCTAGCCTGGAAGCTTGGAACTGGAGACACAAGGAGCTAGCCTGGGAGCTTGGAACAGGAGACACAGGGAGCTAGCCTGGGAGCTAGGAGCTGGAGACACAGGGAGCTAGCCTGGAAGCTTGGAACTGGAGACACAGAGAGCTAGCCTGGGAGCTAGGAACTGGAGACACAGGGAGCTAGCCTGGGAGCTAGGAACAGGAGACACAGGGAGCTGGCCTGGGAGCTAGGAACAGGAGACACAGGGAGCTAGCCTGGGAGCTAGGAACTGGAGACACAGGGAGCTAGCCTGGGAGCTAGCAACAGGAGAAACAGGGAGCTACCCTGGGAGCTAGCAACTGGAGACACAGGGAGCTAGCCTGGAAACTAGGAACTGGAGACACACAGAGCTAGCCTGGAAGCTTGGAACTGGAGACACAGGGCGCTAGCCTGGGAGCTTGGAACCGGAGACACAGGGAGCTAGCCCGGGAGTTAGGAACTGGAGGCACAGGGAGCTAGCCTGGGAGTTAGGGACTGGAGACACGGGGAGCTAGCCTGGAAGCTAGGAGCTGGAGACACAGGGAGCTAGCCTGGAAGCTAGGAACTGGAGACACAGGGAGCTAGCCTGGGAGCTAGGAACCAGAGACACTAGGAGCTAGCCTGGGAGCTAGCAACAGGAGAAACAGGGAGCTAGCCTTGGAGCTAGGAAATTGAGACACTGGGAGCTAGGAACTGGAGACACAGGGAGCTAGCCTGGGAGCTAGGAACTGGAGACACAGGGAGCTAGCCTGGGAGCTAGAAACTGGAGACACAGGGAGCTAGCCTGGAAGTTGGAACTGGAGACACAGGGAGCTAGCCTGGGAGCTAGGAACTGGAGACACAAGGAGCTAGCCTGGAAACTAGGAACTGGAGACACAAGGAGCTATTATGGAAGCTAGAAGCTGGGGACACTGAGCTAGCCTGGAAGCTAGGAGCTGGAGACATAGCGAGCTAGCCTGGGAGCTAGGAAATGGAGACACAGGCAGCTAGCCTGGGAGCTAGGAACTGGAGACACAGTGAGCTAGCCTGGGAGCTAGGAACTGGAGACACAGGGAGCTAGCCTGG
The DNA here is from genome assembly GCA_027704905.1 of Muraenolepis orangiensis. Lineage (NCBI taxonomy): Eukaryota > Metazoa > Chordata > Actinopteri > Gadiformes > Muraenolepididae > Muraenolepis > Muraenolepis orangiensis. The sequence goes on along the minus strand of JANIIK010000944.1, from coordinate 62,410 downwards.
AAGCTTGGAACTGGAGACACAGGGAGCTGGCCTGGGAGCTAGGAACAGGAGACACAGGGAGCTAGCCTGGGAGCTAGGAACTGGAGACACAGGGAGCTAGCCTGGGAGCTAGCAACAGGAGAAACAGGGAGCTACCCTGGGAGCTAGCAACTGGAGACACAGGGAGCTAGCCTGGAAACTAGGAACTGGAGACACACAGAGCTAGCCTGGAAGCTTGGAACTGGAGACACAGGGCGCTAGCCTGGGAGCTTGGAACCGGAGACACAGGGAGCTAGCCCGGGAGTTAGGAACTGGAGGCACAGGGAGCTAGCCTGGGAGTTAGGGACTGGAGACACGGGGAGCTAGCCTGGAAGCTAGGAGCTGGAGACACAGGGAGCTAGCCTGGAAGCTAGGAACTGGAGACACAGGGAGCTAGCCTGGGAGCTAGGAACCAGAGACACTAGGAGCTAGCCTGGGAGCTAGGAGCTGGAGACAAAGGGAGCTAGCCTGGGAGCTAGGAACTGGAGACACAGAGAGCTAGCCTGGAAGCTTGGAACTGGAGACACAGGGAGCTAGCCTGGGAGCTAGGAACAGGAGACACAGGGAGCTAGCCTGGGAGCTAGGAACTGGAGACACAGGGCGCTAAACTGGGAGCTAGGAACTGGAGACACAGGGAGCTAGCCTGGGAGCTAGGAGCTGGAGACACAAGGAGCTAGCCTGGAAACTAGGAACTGGAGACACAAGGAGCTATTCTGGAAGCTAGAAGCTGGGGACACTGAGCTAGCCTGGAAGCTAGGAGCTGGAGACATAGCGAGCTAGCCTGGGAGCTAGGAAATGGAGACACAGGGAGCTTGCCTGGGAGCTAGGAACTGGAGACACAGGGAGCTAGCCTGGGAGCTAGAAACTGGAGACACAGGGAGCTAGCCTGGAAGCTTGGAACTGGAGACACAGGGAGCTGGCCTGGGAGCTAGGAACAGGAGAGACAGGGAGCTAGCCTGGGAGCTAGGAACTGGAGACACAGGGAGCTAGCCTGGGAGCTAGCAACCGGAGAAACAGGGAGCTACCCTGGGAGCTAGCAACTGGAGACACAGGGAGCTAGCCTTGGAGCTAGGAAATTGAGACACTGGGAGCTAGGAACTGGAGACACAGGGAGCTAGCCTGGGAGCTAGGAACTGGAGACACAGGGCACTATCCTGGTAGCTTGGAACCGGAGACATAGGGAGCTAGCCTGGGAGTTAGGAACTGGAGGCACAGGGAGCTAGCCTGGGAGTTAGGGACTGGAGACACGGGGAGCTAGCCTGGAAGCTAGGAGCTGGAGACACAGGGAGCTAGCCTGGAAGCTAGCAACTGGAGACACAGGGAGCTAGCCTGGGAGCTAGGAACCAGAGACACTAGGAGCTAGCCTGGGGGCTAGGAGCTGGAGACACAGGGAGCTAGCCTGGGAGCTAGGAACTGGAGACACAGAGAGCTAGCCTGGAAGCTTGGAACTGGAGACACAGGGAGCTAGCCTGGGAGCTAGGAACAGGAGACACAGGGAGCTAGCCTGGGAGCTAGGAACTGGAGACACAGGGTGCTAAACTGGGAGCTAGGAACTGGAGACACAGGGAGCTAGCCTGGGAGCTAGGAGCTGGAGACACAAGGAGCTAGCCTGGAAACTAGGAACTGGAGACACAAGGAGCTATTCTGGAAGCTAGAAGCTGGGGACACTGAGCTAGCCTGGAAGCTAGGAGCTGGAGACATAGCGAGCTAGCCTGGGAGCTAGACAATGGAGACACAGGGAGCTAGCCTGGGAGCTAGGAACTGGAGACACAGGGAGCTAGCCTGGGATCTAGGAACTGGAGACACAGGGAGCTAGCCTGGAAGCTTGGAACTGAAGACACAGGGAGCTGGCCTGGGAGCTAGCAACTGGAGACACAGGGAGCTAGCCTGGGAGCTAGGAACTGGAGACACAGAGAGCTAGCCTGGGAGCTAGGAACTGGAGACACAGGGAGCTAGCCTGGAAGTTTGGAACTGGAGACACAGGGATCTAGCCTGGGAGCTTGGAACTTTAGACACAGGGAGCTAGCCTGGGAGTTGGGGACTGGAGACACGGGGAGCTAGCCTGGAACTTAGGAGCTGGGGACAAGGAGCTAGCCTAGAAGCTAGGAGCTGGGGACAAGGAGCTAGCCAGGAAGCTAGGAGCTGGAGACAAAGGGAGCTAGACTAGAAGCTAGGATCTGGGGACAAGGAGCTAGCCAGGAAGCTAGGAGCTGGATACGCAAAGAGCTAGCCTTGAAGCTAGGAGCTGGGGACACACGGGAATAGCTTGGAAGAAAGGAACTGGAGACAGGGAGCTATTCTGGGACCTAGGAACTGGAGACAGAGGGAGCTAGCCTGGAAGCTTGGAACTGGAGACACAGGGAACTAGCCTGGGAGCTTGGAACCGGAGACACAGGGAGCTAGCCTGGGAGCTAGGAACAGGAGACACAGGGAGCTAGCCTGGGAGCTATCAACTGGAGACACAGGGAGCTAGCCTGGGAGCTAGGAACTGGAGACACAAGGAGCTAGCCTGGAAACAAGGAAATGGAGACACAGGGAGCTAGCCTGGAAGCTGGGAGCTGGAGACACAAGGAGCTAGCCTGGAAACTAGGAACTGGAGACACACAGACCTAGCCTGGAAGCTTGGAACTGGAGACACAGGGAGCTAGCCTGGGAGCTTGGAACCGGAGACACAGGGAGCTAGCCTGGGAGTTAGGAACTGGAGGCACAGGGAGCTAGCCTGGGAGTTAGGGACTGGAGACACGGGGAGCTAGCCTGGAAGCTAGGAGCTGGAGACACAGGGAGCTAGCCTGGAAGCTAGGAACTGGAGACACAGGGAGCTAGCCTGGGAGCTAGGAACCAGAGACACTAGGAGCTAGCCTGGGAGCTTGGAGCTGGAGACACAGGGAGCTATCCTGGGAGCTAGGAACTGGAGACACAAGGAAATAGCGTGAGAGCTAGGAACTGGAGACACAGGGAGCTAGCCTGGAAGCTAGTAGCTGGAGACACAGGGAGCTAGCCTGGGAACTTGGAACCGGAGACAGAGGGAGCTAGCCTGGGAGCTAGGAACTGGAGACACAGGGAGCTAGCCTGGAAGATTGGAACTAGAGACACAGGGAGCTAGCCTGGGAGCTTGGAACCGGAGACACAGGGAGCTAGCCTGGGAGCTAGGAACAGGAGACACAGGGAGCTAGCCTGGGAGCTAGGAACTGGAGACACAAGGAGCAAGCCTGGAAAATAGGAAATGGAGAAACAGGGAGCTAGCCTAGAAGCTGGGAGCTGGAGACACAAGGAGCTATTCTGCAAGCTAGAAGCTGGGGACAATGAGCTAGCCTGGAAGCTAGGAGCTGGAGACATAGCGAGTTAGGCTGGGAGCTAGGTAATGGAGACACAGGGAATTAGCCTGGGAGCTAGGAACTGGAGACACAGGGAGCTAGCCTGGGAGCTAGGAACTGGAAACACAGGGAGCTAGCCTGGAAGCTTGGAAATGGAGACACAAGGAGCTAGCCTGGGAGCTTGGAACCGGAGACACAGGGAGCTAGCCTGGGAGCTAGGAACAGAATACACAGGGAGCTAGCCTGGGAGCAAGGAACTGGAGACACAGGGAGCTAGCCTGGGAGCTAGGAACTGGAGACACAGGGAGCTAGCCTGGAAGCTTGGAACCGGAGACACAGAGAGCTAGCCTGGGAGCTAGGAACTGGAGACACAGGGAGCTAGCCTGGGAGCTAGGAACAGGAGACACAGGGAGCTAGCCTGGGAGCTAGCAACTGGAGACACAGGGAGCTAGCCTTGGAGCTAGGAACTGGAGACACAGGGAGCTAGCCTGGACGCTAGGGACTGGAAACACAGAGTGCTAGCCTGGGAGCTAGGAACTGGAGACACAGGGAGCCAGCCTTGGAGCTAGGAACTGGAGACATGAGGAGCTAGCCTGGAAGCTAGGAACTAGAGACGTGGGTAGCTAGCCTGGGAGCTAGGAACTAGAGACATGGGGAGCTAGCCTGGGAGCTAGGAACTAGAGACATGGGGAGCTAGCCTGGGAGCTAGGAGCTGGAGACACAAGGAGCCAGCCTGGAAACTAGGAACTGGAGACACAGGGAGCTAGCCTGGAAGCTGGGAGCTGGAGACACAAGGAGCTAGCCTGGAAACTAGGAACTGGAGACACAAGGAGCTATTCTGGAAGCTAGAAGCTGGGGACACTGAGGTAGCCTGGAAGCTAGGAGCTGGAGACATGGCGAGCTAGCCTGGGAATAGCGAGCTAGACTGGGAGCGAGAAAATGGAGACACAGGGAGCTAGCCTGGGAGCTAGGAACTGTAGACACAGGGAGCTAGCCTGGGAACTAGGAACTGGAGACACAAGGAGCTAGCCTGGGAACGTGGAACTGGAAGCACAGGGAGCTAGCCTGGAAGCTAGGAGCTAGGGACACAGGGAGCTAGCCTGGGAGCAAAGAACTGGAGACACAGGGAGCTAGCCTGGGAGCTAGGAACTGGAAACACAAGGAGCTAGCCTTGGAACGTGGAACTGGAGGCACAGGGAGCTATCATGGAAGCTAGGAGGTGGGGACAAGGAGCTAGCCAGGAAGCTAGGCGCTGGAGACACAGGGAGCTAGCCTGGGAGATAGGAAATGGAGACACAGGGAGCAAGACTGGAAAATAAGAGCTGGGGACAAGGAGCTAGCCAGGAAGCTTGGAGCTGGAGACACAGGGAGCTAGCCTGGGAGTTAGGAACTGGATACACAGGGAGCTAGTCTGGGAGCTAGGAACTGGAGACATAGCGAGCTAGCCTGGTAGCTAGGAGCTGGGGACACACTGGGCTAGCTTTGAAGCTAGGAACTGGAGACAGGGAGCTAGCCTGGGAGCTAGGAACTGGAGACACAGGGAGCTAGCCTGGAAGCTAGGAACTGGAGACACAAGGAGCTATTCTGGAAGCTAGAAGCTGGGGACACTGAGCTAGCCTGGAAGCTAGGAGCTGGAGACATAGTGAGCTAGCCTGGGAGCTAGGAATTGGAGACACAGGGAGCTAGCCTGGGAGCTTGGAACTGGATACACAGGGAGCTAGTCTGGGAGCTAGGAACTGGAGACATAGCGAGCTAGCCTGGTAGCTAGGAGCTGGGGACACACTGGGCTAGCTTTGAAGCTAGGAACTGGAGACAGGGAGCTAGCCTGGGAGCTAGGAACTGGAGACACAGGGAGCTAGCCTGGAAGCTTGGAACTGGAGACACAGGGAGCTAGCCTGGGAGCTTGGAACCGGAGACACAGGGAGCTAGCCTGGGAGCTAGGAACAGGAGACACAGGGAGCTAGCCTGGGAGCTTGGAACTGGAGACACAGGGAGCTTGCCTGGAAGCTAGGAGCTGGAGACATAGCGAGCTAGCCTGGGAGCTAGGAATTGGAGACAGAGGGAGCTAGCCTGGAAGCTAGGAGCTGGGGAAACACGGGGCTAGCTTGGAAGCTAGGAACTGGAGACAGGGAGCTAGCCTGGGAGCTAGGAGCTGGAGACACAGGGAGCTAGCCTGGAAGCTTGGAACTGGAGACACAGGGAGCTAGCCTGGGAGCTTGGAACCGGAGACACAGGGAGCTAGCCTGGGAGCTAGGAACACGAGACACGGGGAGCTAGCCTGGGAGCTAGCAACTCGAGACACAGGGAGCTAGTCTGGGAGCTAGTAACTGGAGACACAAGGAGCTAGCCTGGAAACTAGGAAATGGAGACACAGGGAGCTAGCCTGGAAGCTGGGAGCTGGAGACACAAGGAGCTAGCCTGGAAACTGGGAACTGGAGACACAAGGAGCTATTCTGGAAGCTAGAAGCTTGGGACACTGAGCTATCCTTGAAGCTAGGAGCTGGAGACATAGCGAGCTAGCCTGGGAGCTAGGAATTGGAGACACAGGGAGCTAGCCTGGGAGCTAGGAACTGGATACACAGGGAGCTAGCCTGGGAGCTAGGAACTGGACACACATGGATCTAGCCTGGAAGCTAGGAGCCGGGGACACATGGGGCTAGCTTGGAAGCTAGCAACTGGAGACACAGGGAGCTAGCCTGGGAGCTAGGAACTGGAGACACAAGGAGCTAGCCTGGAAAATAGGAAATGGAGGAACAGGGAGCCCGCCTAGAAGCTGGGAGCTGGAGACACAGGGAGCTAGCCTGGGAGCTAGGAACTGGAGACACAGGGAGCTAGCCTGGAAGCTTGGAACTGGAGACACAAGGAGCTAGCCTGGGAGCTTGGAACCGGAGACACAGGGAGCTAGCCTGGGAGCTAGGAGCTGGAGACACAGGGAGCTAGCCTGGAAGCTTGGAACTGGAGACACAGGGAGCTAGCCTGGGAGCTTGGAACCGGAGACACAGGGAGCTAGCCTGGGAGCTAGGAACAGGAGACACAGGGAGCTAGCCTGGGAGCTAGCAACTGGAGACACAGGGAGCTAGTCTGGGAGCTAGGAACTGGAGACACAGGAGCTAGCCTGGAAGCTAGGAAATGGAGACACAGGGAGCTAGCCTGGAAGCTGGCAGCTGGAGACACAAGGAGCTAGCCTGGAAACTAGGAACTGGAGACACAAGGAGCTATTCTGGAAGCTAGAAGCTTGGGACACTGAGCTATCCTTGAAGCTAGGAGCTGGAGACATAGCGAGCTAGCCTGGGAGCTAGGAATTGGAGACACAGGGAGCTAGCCTGGGAGCTAGGAACTGGATACACAGGGAGCTAGCCTGGGAGCTAGGAACTGGACACACATGGAGCTAGCCTGGAAGCTAGGAGCCGGGGACACATGGGGCTAGCTTGGAAGCTAGAAACTGGAGACAGGGAGCTAGCCTGGGAGCTAGGAACTGGAGACACAGGGAGCTAGCCTGGAAGATTGGAACTAGAGACACAGGGAGCTAGCCTGGGAGCTTGGAACCGGAGACACAGGGAGCTAGCCTGGGAGCTAGGAACAGGGGACACAGGGAGCTAGCCTGGGAGCTAGCAACTGGAGACACAGGGAGCTAGCCTGGGAGCTAGGAACTGGAGACACAAGGAGCTAGCCTGGAAGATAGGAAATGGAGGAACAGGGAGCCAGCCTGGAAGCTGGGAGCTGGAGACACAGGAGCATTCGCAGCTAGCCTGGGAGGTAGGAACTGGAAACACAGGGAGCTAGCCTGGGAGCTAGGAACTGGAGACACGAGGAGCTAGCCTGGAAGCTAGGAGCTGGAGACACAGGGAGCTAGCCTGGGAGCTAGGAACTGGAGACACAGGAGCTAGCCTGGGAGCTAGGAACTGGAGACACAGGGAGCTAGCCTGGAAGCTAGGAGCTGGAGAACATGGAGCTAGCCTGGAAGCTAGGAGCTGGAGACACAGGGAGCTAGCCTGGAAGCTAGGAGCTGGGGACAAGGAGCAAGCCAGGAAGCTAGGAGCTGGAGACACAGGGAGCTAGCCTGGGAGCTAGGAACTGGAGACACAGGGAGCTAGTCTGGGAGCTAGGAACAGGAGACACAGGGAGCTAGCCTGGGAGCTAGCAACTGGAGACACTGGGAGCTAGGAACTGGAGACACAGGGAGCTAGCCTGGGAGCTAGGAACTGGAGACACAGGGAGCTATCCTGGACGCTAGGGACTGGAGACACAGGGTAATAGCCTGGGAGCTAGGAACTGGAGACACAGGGAGCTAGCCTTGGAGCTAGGAACTGGAGACATGAGGAGCTAGCCTGGAAGCTAGGAACTAGAGACGTGGAGAGCTAGCCTGGGAGCTAGGAACTACAGACATGGGGAGCTAGCCTGGGAGCTAGGAGCTGGAGACACAAGGAGCCAGCCTGGAAACTAGGAACTGGAGACACAGGGAGCTAGCCTGGGAGCTAGGAACTGGAGACACAGGGAGCTAGCCTGGGAGCTAGGAACCAGAGACACGAGGAGCTAGCTCTGGAAGCTAGGAGCTGGAGACACAGGGAGCTAGCCTGGGAGCTAGGAACTGGAGACACAGGAGCTAGCCTGGGAGCTAGGAACTGGAGACACAGGGAGCTAGCCTGGAAGCTAGGAGCTGGAGACACATGGAGCTAGCCTGGAAGCTAGGAAGCTGGAGACACAGGGAGCTAGCCTGGAAGCTAGGAGCTGGGGACAAGGAGCTAGCCAGGAAGCTAGGAGCTGGAGACACAGGGAGCTAGCCTGGGAGCTAGGAACTGGAGACACAGGGAGCTAGCCTGGGAGCTAGGAACTGGAGACACAGGGAGCTAGCCTGGGAGCTAGCAACTGGAGACACTGGGAGCTAGCTGGAACTGGAGACACAGGGAGCTAGCCTGGGAGCTAGGAACTGGAGACACAGGGAGCTAGCCTGGACGCTAGGACTGGAGACACAGGGAGCTAGCCTGGGAGCTAGGAACTGGAGACACAAGGAGCTAGCCTGGGAGCTAGGAACTGGAGACACAGGGAGCTAGCCTGGAAGCTAGGAGCTGGAACACATGGAGCTAGCCTGGAAGCTTGGAGCTGGAGACACTGGGAGCTAGCCTGGGAACTTGGAACTGGAGACACAGGGAGCTAGCCTTGAAGCTAGGAGCTGGGGACAAGGAGCTAGCCTGGAAGCTAGGAGCTGGAGACACAGGGAGCTAGCCTGGGAGCTAGGAACTGGAGACACAGGGAGCTAGCCTTGGAGCTAGGAACTGGAGACATAGGGAGCTAGCCTGGGAGCTAGGGACTGGAGACACAGGGAGCTAGCCTGGGAGCTAGGAACTGGAGACACAGGGAGCTAGCCTGGGAGCTAGGAACTGGAGACACAGGAGCTAGCCTGGAAGCTAGGAGCTGGAGACACAGGGAGCTAGCCTGGGAGCTAGGAACAGGAGACACAGGGAGCTAGCCTGGGAGCTAGGAACTGGAGACACAGGGAGCTAGCCTGGGAGCTAGGAACTGAGACACAGGAGCTAGCCTGGGAGCTAGGAACTGGAGACACAGGGAGCTAGCCTGGGAGCTAGGAACTGGAGACACAGGGAGCTCACCGAGTGAAAGCTTTACTTGTTATCCACAATTACGCGGAAGATTGCGCATCCAAGCTTTACACCACTACTACTAAAAAAAACGATCTTTTAAAAACGTATTAAAGTGTTTAGACAACAGTTTAAAGTGGTTCTAATGTCCCTATATGTGTATATATCCCCATCTATGTTCTACTACTACCACTACTACTAAAAAAAACGATCTTTTAAAAACGTATTAATGTGTTTAGACAACAGTTTAAAGTGGTTGTAATGTTCCTATATGTGTATATATCCCCATCTATATTCTACTACTACCACTACTACTAAAAAAACCGATCTTTTAAAAACGTATTAAAGTGTTTAGAAAACAGTTTAAAGTGGTTGTAATGTTCCTATATGTGTATATACCCGATCTATATTCTACTACTACCACTACTACTAAAAAAAACGATCTTTTAAAAACGTATTAAGGTGTTTAAACAACAGTTTAAAGTGGTTGTAATCAGTGGCGGCCGGTGACATCCGAAGTAGGAGGGGCGCAGGGGTAAAAATTTTTTTGGAAAATCATATCTGCTGTGCAATACCGGATTTGCCCAGACGGTGGCGCCATTTCACCATGTAAACGACCGAGAGGGCTAATTAAAAATAAAAAACTATACATAATATAAACCTCACCGTTACTCATTGTACTCTGTATTGTATATATGTATATTGACTGAACATTCCTTTACTTACTGCTTAATTTCTTTTTTTACTTTATTTTTACTGTATGTAGCACAATCAATCAGTATTCTGTATTTTGTTGTGACAAATAATAAACAAACTTGAAACTTATGGTGAAAGAACATTTATTATATGGTGCCTAGTAGAAAATAAACATAAGAAAAAAATATGGTCTTATATTAGAAAGACTACCCAGTGTGCCATCAAAAATAATACCTAAATATGGTCTTACATTAAATTGTGCAAAAGTAATTAGAACAAAAAAGAAGATAATAAAATAGACCTGAGATAAAATGCAATACAATGTTAAGCTTACAAATTAAAAGGTACTGGGTCCTATGTACACTACACTACTATACAATATACAGTTTAATCTATGTACCTATGCTATACTAACTATACAAGAACCACTTAGCAAACCAGGTTCTGGAAAACGACCGAATATATAGCCTTCCTCTGTCTGTTGCTGGTTGCTGAATGCTGATGTCAGGCTGATGAGGTCCAAACTCTTTCACTCTGAGTTTTTCTTGCAGTGTTCGTCTTTCAAATGGTGTTGCTTTGAGGGATTTGACAGAATTGTCCATGGTAGCTAGTGTAATGGCTGTGTCCTGTACAGAACAAAAAAAGAACAAACTTGCAACATGAGGTCTCACCCACACACACAGGTCTCAATCTCCTCTCCTCAGACAGCAAGACGCAGCAAGAACTGACTCATTAATGCTTCTGAATTTAACTAATTAAATAGAATACAAATGCTTAATACATTCGACCACAGCCTATATTAGCAGACAAACACACGGAGGACCCTGTAGCTAGCATTGGGGAAGCACGTGTCCACGATAAACTTACAAAACCCCAATCCACACCGTTTACATACAAATGACACAAGCTGCATGTTTATACAGCAAGACCAACATTTCTTATCCCCTTTACTTTACGTTTACATCGTCCACAATAAAAATAAATGTAAAACTATAACCGGGACAACAAAAACGTACCTTTCCTCAGACAGCAAGACGCGAACTGAGAGCAGAGCAGTACAGGCTTTACAAATAAGGTTCAACTAGGCTATGAATTGCGCATGCGTGACTGGTTTTCTTTGCTCACGCATTCACGCATGCGCCACTCAATTTGCTCACGCATGCGCCACTCAATTTGAGTCGCGCATGCGTGACTGGTTTCCTTGTTCGGGCGCAATGAAATGCGCTCCCAGAGATCGTATTCAGGACCCTTGATAGGCTACATTTGCCTATCAAATTTGGTACCTACCTCAAAACCTTGACCCTTGATAGGCTACATTGCCTATCAAATTTGGTACCTACCTCCAAACCTGGGCGCACTGCCGTGCGCCCAGGTTTGGAGGTAGGTACCAAATTTCTATGAGAGTGACGTCAATGACAAACGAGGGGGGAGAATAGCACGCACAACAATGATTTATATTTGCTATATTAACGTTATTGTGCATTTTAAACACAAACATACATAAAATGAGTAATTATTATTCATTTTAAACATGTTTAGTTTATTTTTAGGGATCAAAAAAAAAAATAATAAAAAAACACAATTATTATAATTATTATTATTATTTTTTTTTTCCTCTCTCAACCAGGTGGGGCGGCGCCCCTGCGCCCCTATGGACGAGCCGCCACTGGTTGTAATGTTCCTATATGTGTATATATCTCTATCTATATGAGTGATGGAGTAGCGTAGGGCTTGATATAAACATATAATACACATCTACGTTTGCTCGGAAGTGACGTCATCGCGTGGCCCCGCCCCCCATGACGTCACAAAGCTTAGCGGAGCATAAAAGGCAAGACGCGACGCGGAGATAACAGTTCCTCTTTGAGACGCGACGAGGAGAGAACAGTTGAAAGGACACCAGCCTTTGTCCAACTAAGCGGTGGACAGCGTTCTAACGTGAGTAGTGAGTGTTGACCAAGGGCTTCAAAGAGTTAGTTCTGCACCAGGGAGCCTGTTCCAACGGACACACTTTGATGCTGGACCATTGTTAAGTTCATGTAGTATTAGATGTGTATTATATGTTTATATCAAGCCCTACGCTACTCCATACTCAT
>JANIIK010000944.1:38192-48192 GCA_027704905.1 Muraenolepis orangiensis | reverse complement strand
AGTAGTTGTAATAGTAGTAGTAGTAGGTGAATAGTAGTAGTAGTAGATGAATAGTAGTAGTAGTAGGTGAATAGTAGTAGTAGTAGTAGCTGTGAGTAGTAGTATTAATATTAGTAGTGTTAGTAGTAGTAGTAGTAGTAGTATTATTAGTTGTTGTATTAGTAGTGGTAGTGTAGTAGTAGTATTATAAGTAATAGTAGTAGTAGTAGTAGTTAGTTGTATTAGTATTAGTAGTATTATAAGTAGTAATTAGTTGTAGTAGTAGAATAAGTATTTGTAGTAGTAGTGTTAGTAGTTGTAGTAGTAGTAGTAGTAATAATAATAATAATAATATATCAGACTTATATAGCGCTTTTCCAGGTGCTCAAAGACGCTTTACAGGAAATAGAAAACATAAAGACTAATTCAAAACACAACAAACACAACAAAACAAAACAGGAAACAAAACAAAGCAGAGAACAAATTATGGGTTGAAAGCAAGAGTGAAGAGGTGGGTTTTGAGGGCTGTTTTAAAGGACGGAAGGGTGTTGGCATTGCGGATGTGGATGGGGAGGGCGTTCCAGAGGGAGGGGGCCGCTGCAGAAAATGCTCTGTCACCCCAGGTCCGGAGCTTAGTCCTGATGGGTTTTAATAGGTTAGCATCAGCAGACCTGAGGCGACGGTTAGGGGTGTGGCGGTGGAGGAGGTCAGAGAGGTAGGGGGGGCCCAGGTTATTGAGCGCTTTGAAGGTGATGAGAAGTATTTTGAAGTGTATCCTGTGTTTGATCGGGAGCCAATGGAGGTCACGGAGGACAGGGGTGATGTGGTCAGAGCGGCGGGTGGAGGTGAGCAAGCGGGCAGCAGAGTTTTGGACATATTGTAGTTTATTGAGGATGTTGTTAGGTAAACCATATAGGATGCTGTTGCAGTAATCGAGCCGGGATGAGATGAAAGCATGGACCAGTGTTTCAGCTGCGGAGAGTGACAGGGAGGGTCGAAGACGGGCAATGTTCCTAAGGTGGAAGAAGGCTGTTTTGATGGTCTGGTTTACATGGGGGAGGAATGAGAGGGTGGGGTCAAGAATGATGCCAAGGTTGCGGACGCGGGTGGAGGGAGTGACAACAGAACCATCAATGTTCAGGGAGAAATCCTGGGTGGAGCGGGTGAGGGAGTTTGGACCGATGATGATGATTTCAGATTTGTCGCAGTTGAGTTTGAGTAAGTTATTTTGCATCCAGGTTTTGACGGCATGAGGCAGGTGGTGAGGGTGGAGTGGGTGGCTGCAGAGATGGATTTGGTGGAGAGGTAGAGCTGAGTGTCGTCGGCATAGCAGTGGAAATAGAGGCCATGTTGACGTAAGATCAGACCAAGTGGAAGGATGTAGATAATGAAGAGCAGGGGACCGAGTACTGAACCCTGGGGCACACCATGAGGGACTTTGGCAGTGGGGGATTTGCAGTTGTTGATGGAGATTAATTGGTGTCTGTGGGAGAGATAAGATTTAAACCAGGAGAGGGCGGTGCCCGTTATGCCGAGCGAGGACTGGAGGCGAGTGATGAGGATGGAGTGGTTAATGGTGTCGAAGGCGGCGCTGAGGTCAAGGAGGATGAGGATGGAGAGGGAACCAGAGTCGGCAGAGAGGAGAACGTCATTGGTGACCTTTAAGAGAGCGGTTTCAGTGCTGTGTCTGGAGCGGAAGCCGGATTGAAAAGGTTCATAGAGGTTATTGTAGTCCATGTGGGTTTTTAATTGAGATCCAACGACTCGCACTAATATTTTTGAAAGGAAAGGGAGGTTGGAGATGGGTCGGAAGTTGTTGGGGGTTTCAGGGTTGAGTCCGGGTTTTTTTAGTAAGGGGGTCACAGCAGCAAGTTTGAGGGCGGGGGGTACGAGGCCGGTGGACAGAGAGGAGTTAATTACTGAGGTGATCAGAGGAGAGAGTGAGGGGAGACAGGCCTTGACGAGGGTGGAGGGGATGGGGTCCAGGATGCAGGTTGAAGTTTTCATGCCAGTGAGTATGGAGGATAGGTCCGATGCGGTGATTTCAGTGAAGGATGAGAATGGGTGATCGGAAGGTGGAGGAGAGGCGGGTTCTGGAAAAGAGACGTAGGTGGCGGATGCGTTGGACAGTTGGCTATGAATTGTGTCAATTTTAGATTGAAAGTGTGACAGAAAGGATGCACATTTACTGACAGTGAAGGAGTTGGAGATGGTGTCCATGGGTTTAAGGAGTTTAGAAATGGTGGAAAACAGAGTCTTAGGGTTGTTGCTGCTGGATTGTATGACGGAGGAGTAGTGGGAGGAGCGTGCACTGTTGAGGGCGTCTTTGTATAGCTGTTGGTGTTGTTTGTAGGCTTCTTTATGGACAGTGAGACCGGTTTGATTGGCTAGACGTTCAAGTTGGCGGCCCTTGGATTTAAGATGATGGAGATGATCAGTGTACCAGGGGGCGGAGTGGGTGAAGGAGACAGATTTGGTTTTGATGGGAGCGAGCTGATTGAGACAGGAGGAGAGAGTGTCGTTGTAGGTGTTAACCAGGTCAGAAGGAGAGACAAGCAGGATGAGGGCAGAGTCAGGGATGGTGTCGTTCAAAAGGGAGGAGAAAGAGGAGGGATGGATGGATTTGAGATTCCGGAAAGTTATGGAGCGCTTCTGCTTAATGAGGGGGGTGGGGATGAGAATGTCCATGGTGATAGCCAGGTGGTCAGAGATGGTGAGGTCGGAGCTGGACAGATTGCTGATGGTGATGCCGGAGGTGCAGACCAGGTCCAGTGTGTGTCCTTTTTTGTGGGTGGGGAAATCCACATGTTGGGTGAGGTTGAAGAAGTTTAAAATGTCCAGGAGTTCTGTGGAGGATTTGGAGTTGGATGAATCAACATGTATGTTAAAATCACCAAGTAGCAGAACGGATGGAGAGATGGCGCAGAGTTGTGTGAGGAATTCAGACAGGTCAGAGGGGAAGGCAGGGTTAGGTTTGGGGGGGCGATAGATGACTGCAATAACCAGGGGTTTGGGACCAGACAGTTTAAAAGCACGGTGTTCAAATGAGGATGGGGCCGGGATGGTTATTGCACTTGTGACGATGTAGTAGTAGTAGTAGTAGTAGTAGCTGTGAGTGGGAGTAGTTGTATTAATATTAGTAGTGGTAGTAGTAGTAGTAGTAGTATAAGTAGTGGATGCTAGTAGTAGTAGTTGTAATAGTAGTAGTAGTACAATAGTAGTAGTATAAGTAGTGGATGGTAGTAGTAGTAGCTGTGAGTAGTAGTAGTAGTATTAATATTAGTAGTAGTAGTAGTGGATGGTAGTAGTGATAGTAGTTTTATAAGTAGTAGTCATTAGAAGATGTAGTAGTTGTATTAGTATTAGTAGTAAAAGTAGTAGTAATATTTGTAGTAGTGGTAGTAGTTAGTAGTAGTTGTAATTGTAGTAGTAGTATTAGTAGTACTACTCTCTCTCTCTCTCTCTCTCTCGCCCTCTTGCTCTCTCACTCTCACTCGCTCTCTTGCTCGCTCGCTCTCTCCCTCTCTCTCTCCCCCTTCTCTCACTCTCACTCGCCCTCTTGCTCGCTCGCTCTCTCTCTCTCTCTCTCCCCCTTTTCTCTCCCTCTCTCTGTCTTTCTCTCTCTCTCTCCCCCCCTTCTCTCTCTCTCTCTCTTTACAGTACAATTTAATACGTTTAAAAAAAAGGTTGTTTTCTAACTTGATTCAACAATGTGTTCTAGGAATGGCCTCTGCTAAATCTTCCTGGTCTGAGGAGAACTTTTCCTGTTCCGTCTGTCTGGATGTGTTCAAGAGTCCAGTTTCCACACCATGTGGACACAACTTCTGTAGAGCCTGTATCACCACGTTCTGGGAGGACAAGGTCCACTTCAAATGTCCTCTTTGCAACGAGCTGTTCCACACAAGACCCGATCTACGGGTCAATACCCTCTTATCGGAGATGGTGGACGAGTTTAGACTGTCCGTACCGGTCAAAGAGCAGCCTTGTGTTGAACCAGGAGAAGAGGGGGACCACAGGTCCCATCCTGTTGTACGTCTGAAGGAGGAATATGAGCTGAAGAAGGCCCAGCTGGGGAAGATAGACTCACACGCAGGGACCTTGAGGAGATCCCTGGATCAGCTGAAGGAGACACTGGACATGGAGATGAAGAAGATGTCTGACCTGAGGTCGACTCTAAAGAAGTGTAAGTGTCTGTTTAGTTTGAGTCATCACAACAACACACTAACTCCTCAGATTGAAAGTCCATCCACACAGCAGGAGGTGACGTCCTACTGGGAATGAACATGATGGTGGACATCATGTATCTTATCAATATATTAATATATTGATAAGATACATGATGGTGGACATCATGTATCTTATCAATATAATAATATATTGATAACATGGATGATGCCACCATCATGTATGTTATCAAAATATTAATATATTCATAATATACATGGTGGACATCATGTATCTTATCAATATATTAATATAACCCTTTATTTAATAAAATTAAATTTAAAATCATTTAATAATATATATTTATATTTAATAATATATATATTAATATATAATCTAGATATATTAATATAGAATACTACATCTATTCATGATACTTGTATGTGTATTTTATATGTAGTATTTCTGTGTAGACTCATGTCTTTGGTTCTCTCTCCCATCAGATGAGTGTGAACTCACACTGGACCCAAACACAGCCTACAGATACCTCTCTCTGTCTGAGGACAACAGGAAGGTGACGAGGGTTAGAGAGGAGGAGTCGTATCCTGATCACCCGGAGAGATTTGACTACTGGCACCAGGTGTTGTGTAGAGAGGGTCTGACTGACCGCTGTTACTGGGAGGTGGAGGTGGAGAGGAAAGGAAGAGGTGTTGATATAGGAGTGACATACAGAGGAATCACTAGGAGAGGAGGGGTGTTGACAGCTGGCTTGGATTCAACAACAAGTCCTGGAGTCTTTATTGTTCTGATGATCATTACTCTGTCTGGTACAACAGTAGTAAAACAGTCATAGATCTCCCCCCCTCTAACAGAGTAGGAGTGTATGTGGACCGGCCTGCTGGCTCTCTCTCCTTCTACAGAGTGTCCCCAGATGGAGGAGGGTCCTCAGACACACTGACACTCATCCACACCTTCCAGTCCACATTCACCCAGGAGGACCTCCTCCCTGCGTTTGGGTTCTGGTTTGGGGATTATGGTTCCTCAGTGTCTCTGTGTCGCTTGTAGCAACACACATAGAGCACACACACACACAGAGTATAAACACACACAAAAAATTTAGCTTTGGATAAAAGTGCAATATAAAAGCATCCATTACCACACACACACATACATATATATATAAATACAACACACACACACACACATATATATATATAGAAATACACACATAAAAACACATACACACACACACATACATGGAAACACATACGCGGTAGCTCAGTGGATAAGGACTCGGCTTGGGAGCTGTAAGGTCGCCGGTGAAACACCAGGTTACTGCCTAAGTGCCGTTGAGCAAGGCACTCCCTACCCTGCTCCCCGGGCGCTGTACTAATGGCTGCCCACTGCTCCTAACACTAGGATGGGTCAAATGCAGACAACTCAATTCCCTCAGGATTAAATATAAAATAAAAAAAATAAAAAATAAAAAAAAACACACACTTATAGAAATACTTAGATTTCTAGATTTTTATTGATTATTATTATTGTGTTGGGAGCTGATAAAGTGAATATTGATTTCCTTGTGTTGGGAGCTGATCAAGTGATTATTGATTACCTTGTGTTAGGAGCTGATAAAGTGAATATTGATTTCCTTGTGTTGGGAGCTGATCAAGTGATTATTGATTACCTTGTGTTGGGAGCTAATAAAGTGAATATTGATTTCCTTGTTTTTGGAGCTGATGAAGTGAATATTGATTACCTTGTGTTGGCAACAACTTAGCCGCACACATTATGTTCAGTTATAAAGATATGTTCTCCTGAACCTGCTCCTCAATGACCTCTAACCCCTACCTGCTCCTCAATGACCCCTAACCCCTACCTGCTCCTCATGACCCTAACCCTACCTGCTCCTCATGACCCTAACCCCTACTGCTCCTTATGACCTCTGACCCCTACCTGCTCTGGCAGTACCAGAGCATGAACTAACATTAGTTCCTAGGCTCAAGAAACAACAAACACTGAGGCGTATTGGTGCAACATATACAACTCAACTGGATGACATCATGACATATTTTAACAATTGTAATATTACATGAAATAAAGTATTTATTTATTGAACTTAACCATAAAATGAATTATGTTATTACCTTTAAATAAGGCGACTTTATTACGTAATTTACACATAAAGATCAACATCAGACACAAACCTATTGAACTGAAGCCCTAACTAGAGATGTGTTCCTCAGTAAGAGGAAGAGAAAGCAGTGG
The DNA here is from genome assembly GCA_027704905.1 of Muraenolepis orangiensis. Lineage (NCBI taxonomy): Eukaryota > Metazoa > Chordata > Actinopteri > Gadiformes > Muraenolepididae > Muraenolepis > Muraenolepis orangiensis. Next base: position 41,781 of record JANIIK010000944.1, on the reverse strand, counting down.
TCAGTGAGGACTCCAGCCAGCCTTTAGAGCAGGGCTCCATTATTCACCATGTGTTGACCTGAGGACCACATTGATGTGGACTTGGTTCAATCTTTGGTGGATTACAACTGTTGGCTTGTGTTGGTTTCTTACTCTAGAAGAGACTGGGGGTGAAGGTGAGGGGCGTGGCCACCGGGGGGCGCTGTGTGTGTGTGAGATAAGAGCTGTAGGCAGAGAGATAGAGAGAGAGTGTGTGTGTGTGTGTGTGAGTGTGTGTGTGTGAGATAAGAGCTGTAGGCAGAGAGATAGAGAGAGAGTGTGTGTGTGTGTGTGTGTGTGTGTGTGTGTGTGTGTGTGTGTGTGTGTGTGTGTGTGTGTGTGTGTGTGTGTGAAATACTGTACTGATATTTTGTTCATAATGTTTGTTCATCATTTTTCATTTGCTGTCTGAGAATGTTAGTTATTACTCTGTTCTTAATGTTCTCACTTGCTGTGTGTGTGTGTGTGTGTGTGTGTGTGTGTGTGTGTGTGTGTGTATTAGAATAAACTACATTTGCTGAAATAGGTCCTGAGGGGTCTTGTCTTCTTCTTATCCTGTTTGACCAACTGTAATGTTTATCTCACAGCGGGGGACAGTGGCTATTGCAGCCTACAGCTGTTGAAGGGGGGTTGGCATACAACTATTGAGCTGGATCAAAGGCTTGGCTTTGATCCCCGACAAAGCTTTGTCTGTCTGTTGTCTGTCTGTTGTCTGACTGTCTGTCAATTTGTCTGTTTGGCCACTTGTCTACTTGTATTTGTTCATTGTGTTCTGCTTGCTTGATAAATCTTCAAACTTAATTGAGTTCATGTGTGACAGTTCTTATTGATTGATAATTTGCCTTCTTATTCACGTAGATTTCCACCACAGTCTCCAGCTCCTAGCTTCCTGGCTAGCTCATTGTCCCCAGCTCCAAGCTTCCAGTCTAGCTCCCTGTGTCTCCAGCTCCTAGCTCCCAGGCTAGCTCCCCATGTCTCTATTTCCTAGCTTCCAGGCTAGCTCCCCACGTCTCTAGTGCCTAGCTTCCAGGCTAGCTCCCTCTGTCTCCAGTTCCTTGCTCCAAGGCTAGCTCCATGTGTCTCCTGTTCCTAGCTCCCAGGCTAGCTCCCTGTGTCTCCAGTCCCTAGCGTCCAGGCTAGCTCCCTGTGTCTCCAGTTCCTAGTTCCGAGGCTAGCTCCCTATGTCTCCAGTTCCTAGCTCCCTATGTCTCCAGTTGCTAGCTTCCAGGCTAGCTCCCTGTGTCTCCTGTTCCTAGCTCCCAGGCTAGCTCCCTGTGTCTCCAGCTCCTAGCTTTCAGGCTTGCTCCATGTTCCCAGCTCCTAGCTTCCAGGCTAGCTCCCTGTGTCTCCAGTCCCTAGCGTCCAGGCTAGCTCCCTGTGTATCCAGTTCCTAGCTCCCAGGCTAGCTCCCTCTGTCTCCAGTTCCTATCTCCCAGTGTCTCCAGTTCCTAGCTCCCAGGCTAGCTCCTTGTGTCTCCAGTTGCTAGCTCCCAGGCTAGCTCCCTGTGTCTCCTGTTCCTAGCTCCCAGGCTAGCTCTCTGTGTCTCCGGTTCCAAGCTCCCAGGCTAGCTCCCTGTGTCTCCAGTTCCAAGCTTCCAGGCTAGCTCCCTGTGTCTCCAGTTTCTAGCTCCCAGGCTAGCTCCCTGTGTCTCCAGCTCCTAGCTCCCAGGCTAGCTCCATGTCCCCAGCTCCTAGCTTCCAGGCTAGCTCCCCGTGTCTCCAGTCCCTAACTCCCAGGCTAGCTCCCTGTGTCTCCAGTCCTTAGCGTCCAGGCTAGCTCCCTGTGTCATCAGTTCCTAGCTCCCAGGCTATCTCCCTGTGTCTCAATTTCCTAGCTCCCAGTGTCCCCAGCTCCTAGCTTCCAGGTTAGCTCCGTGTGTCCCCAGTTCCTAGCTCCCAGGCAAGCTCCCTGTGTCTCCAGCTCCTAGCTTCCAAAGCTAGCTCCTTGTGTCTCTGGTTCCTAGCTCCATTGCTAGCTCCCTGTGTCTCCAGCTCCTAGCTTCCAGGCTAGCTACATGTCCCCAGCTCCTAGCTTCCAGGCTAGCTACATGTCCCCAGCTCCTAGCTTCCAGGCTAGCTCCCTGTGTCTCCAGTTCCTAGCTCCCAGGCTAGCTCTGTGTCCCCAGTTCTTAGTTTCCAGGCTAGCTCCCTGTGTCTCCAGTTCCTACCTCCCAGGCTATCTCCTTGTGTCCCCAGTTCCTAGCTCCCAGGCTAGCTCCCTGTGTCTCCAGCTCCTATTTTTAAGAGCTAGCTCCTCGTGTCTCCGGTTCCTAGCTCCAATGCTTGCTCCCTGTGTCTCCAGTTCCTAACTCCCAGGCTAGCTCTTTGTGTCTCCAGCTCCTAGCTTTCAGGCTAGCTCCATGTCCCCAGCTCCTATCTTCCAGGCTAGCTCCCTGTGTCTCCAGTTCCTAGCTCCCAGGCTATCTCTGTGTCCCCAGTTCTTAGTTTCCTGGCTAGCTCCCTGTGTCTCCAGTTCCTACCTCCCAGGCTAGCTCCCTGTGTCTCCAGTTCCTAGCTCCCAGGCTAGCTCCGTGTGTCTCCAGCTCCTAGCTTCCAGGCTAGCTCCCTGTGTCTCCAGTTCCATGTTCCCCGGCTATTGCAGCCTACAGCTGTTGAAGGGGGGTTGGCATACAACTATTGAGCTGGATCAAAGGCTTGGCTTTGATCCCCGACAAAGCTTTGTCTGTCTGTTGTCTGTCTGTTGTCTGACTGTCTGTCAATTTGTCTGTTTGGCCACTTGTCTACTTGTATTTGTTCATTGTGTTCTGCTTGCTTGATAAATCTTCAAATTTAATTGAGTTCATGTGTGACAGTTCTTATTGATTGATAATTTGCCTTCTTATTCACGTAGATTTCCACCACAGTCTCCAGCTCCTAGCTTCCTGGCTAGCTCATTGTCCCCAGCTCCTAGCTTCCAGTCTAGCTCCCTGTGTCTCCAGCTCCTAGCTCCCAGGCTAGCTCCCCATGTCTCTATTTCCTAGCTTCCAGGCTAGCTCCCCACGTCTCTAGTGCCTAGCTTCCAGGCTAGCTCCCTCTGTCTCCAGTTCCTTGCTCCAAGGCTAGCTCCATGTGTCTCCTGTTCCTAGCTCCCAGGCTAGCTCCCTGTGTCTCCAGTCCCTAGCGTCCAGGCTAGCTCCCTGTGTCTCCAGTTCCTAGTTCCGAGGCTAGCTCCCTATGTCTCCAGTTCCTAGCTCCCTATGTCTCCAGTTGCTAGCTTCCAGGCTAGCTCCCTGTGTCTCCTGTTCCTAGCTCCCAGGCTAGCTCCCTGTGTCTCCAGCTCCTAGCTTTCAGGCTTGCTCCATGTTCCCAGCTCCTAGCTTCCAGGCTAGCTCCCTGTGTCTCCAGTCCCTAGCGTCCAGGCTAGCTCCCTGTGTATCCAGTTCCTAGCTCCCAGGCTAGCTCCCTCTGTCTCCAGTTCCAAGCTCCCAGTGTCTCCAGTTCCTAGCTCCCAGGCTAGCTCCCTGTGTCTCCAGTTGCTAGCTCCCAGGCTAGCTCCCTGTGTCTCCTGTTCCTAGCTCCCAGGCTAGCTCTCTGTGTCTCCGGTTCCAAGCTCCCAGGCTAGCTCCCTGTG
>JANIIK010000944.1:34343-37192 GCA_027704905.1 Muraenolepis orangiensis | reverse complement strand
AATCTTTAAGGTCCTCTACCCCCTCTACCTCTCATCTGATGTTATCATTATGTTATTAACTCTTTAAGGTCCTCTACCCCCTCTACCTCTCATCTGATGTTATCATTATGTTATTAACTCTTTAAGGTCCTCTACCCCTCTACCTCTCATCTGATGTTATCATTATGTTATTAACTCTTTAAGGTCCTCTACCCCTCTACCTCTCGTCTGATGTTATCATTATGTTATTAACTCTTTAAGGTCCTCTACCCCTCTACCTCTCATCTGATGTTATCATTATGTTATTAACTCTTTAAGGTCCTCTACCCCTCTACCTCTCATCTGATGTTATCATTATGTTATTAACTCTTTAAGGTCCTCTACCCCTCTACCTCTCCTCTGATGTTATCATTATGTTATTATCTCTTTAAGGTCCTCTACCCCCTCTACCTCTCATCTGATGTTATCATTATGTTATTAACTCTTTAAGGTCCTCTACCCCTCTACCTCTCCTCTGATGTTATCATTATGTTATTAACTCTATAAGGTCCTCTACCCCCTCTACCTCTCATCTGATGTTATCATTATGTTATTAACTCTTTAAGGTCCTCTACCCCTCTACCTCTCATCTGATGTTATCATTATGTTATTAACTCTTTAAGGTCCTCTACCCCTCTACCTCTCATCTGATGTTATCATTATGTTATTAACTCTTTAAGGTCCTCTACCCCTCTACCTCTCATCTGATGTTATCATTATGTTATTAACTCTTTAAGGTCCTCTACCCCCTCTACCTCTCATCTGATGTTATCATTATGTTATTAACTTTTTAAGGTCCTCTAACCCCTCTACCTCTCATCTGATGTTATCATTATGTTATTAACTCTTTAAGGTCCTCTACCCCTCTACCTCTCATCTGATGTTATCATTATGTTATTAACCCTTTTCTGATGTTATCATTATGTTATCAACTATTTAAGGTCCTCTACCCCCTCTACCTCTCATCTGATGTTACATATGAAGACCAGCCAGTGTTAATAACTCTTTAATGTTGTTGTATAGAGAAGCAGTGAGTAGTGCTAAATGACAGCTGCATATTATTATTATTATTATTATTATGATTATTATGATTATGATTATTATTCATATGATTCCGATCCTTAATGACTATGTTTGACTGCTGTGTTCTGCAGGATGGTCAGCCTGGTGGACCAAATCCAGACAGACGAGAGTCTCAGCAGTTTGGGGTCATCTTCAGAGAAGCCAAATTCAGGTTTGGTTTATTGATTGATGTTTATGTATAATAAGGTACAGTGTACAATGTACAGTGACATGTAATCACCTGCTCTGAGGTGTGCAAAAGTTACAAATTACAAAAGAAATACAAAAATACTAATAGAAGTGAATACACAAATAATACATATTTACATATATATATATATATATATATATATTTATTTAGAGAGTAACGCGGGACAGGCGAGGGGTCTGGATACCGGGAGGTCGGAGTAACCATCCCGTCCACAGAGTACAACGTACCACATAGTAGGTAGTACGACCTAGCCCCGAAGTAACGGGACGCCAGGGTATATATACACCCCCAGCTGAGGTGATTAACCTAATCACTATCGGCAATTGCCGACAGGTGTGTGTGTGTTTTCGCCGCCAAAGCCCGCGCTTTGGCCACGCCCCCTGTCAACCACCGTAACCGTGACACCTGTAGCCCTCACCTCGATTGTCAGCAAATGCTTCGAGAGGTTGGTCAAAGACTTTATTTGCTCCGTGTTACCTGCCACGCTAGACCCATGGCAATTTGCATATCGTCAAAACAGATCCACGGACGACGTAATTGCCATGGCCCTCCACACTGCCCTTTCCCACCTGGAGGGAAAGAACTGTTATGTGCGAATGCTGTTTGTGGACTACAGCTCAGCGTTCAACACAATAGTTCCTGCCAAGCTCGACACAAAGCTTAGAGGTCTAGGTGTGCCCCCATCCACGTGTAGCTGGATACTGGACCTCCTGTCGGACCGCCGCCAGGTGGTGAGGATGGGCAGCACCACCTCAGAGCCACAGACCCTCAACACGGGAGCCCCCCAGGGATGCGTGCTGAGCCCTCTCCTCTACTCCCTCTACACCAACGACTGCATGGCTATGCACAGCTCCAACGTCATCATCAAGTTTGCTGACGACACGACAGTGATGGGCCTGATCGCCGGTGACGACAAGACAGCCTACAGGGAGGAGGTTGGATCACTGGAGCAGTGGTGCCAGGAGAACAGCCTCGCCCTCAACGTCAAGAAGACCAAGGAGCTGATCGTGGACTACAGGAAGCAGAGAGGAGAGCACAGCCCTATCTCCATCGATGGCGTTGCAGTAGAGAGGGTCAGCAGCTTCAAGTTCACATCACACACGTGAAAAGGGCCCAACAACGCCTGTATTTACTCAGGCATCTGAGGAAATACAATATGGGCCCCCGCATCCTGAGAACGTTCTACACCGGCACAATCGAGAGTGTTCTTACAGGGTGTATCACCGCCTGGTACAGGAACTGCACCGCACTCGAGCGCAGAGCGCTTCAAAGGGTGGTGCGGACGGCCCAGTATATATCGTTGGAGGTGAGCTCCCCTCCCTCCTGGATATCAGCGGTGCGTGGCCGAGGCCAAACGCATCATAAAAGACATTGCCCACCCCAGCCACCAACTGTACTCACTGTTACCTTCAGCCAGGCCATACCTCAGTATCAAGTGCCGCACAAATAGACTCAGAGACAGCTTCCACAGTCAGGCCATCAGGCTGCTGAACAAGGGCGGGTAGCATATAACAATGTCTATTTTATTACATTGATTTATATATATATATATATATAT
>JANIIK010000944.1:11843-29343 GCA_027704905.1 Muraenolepis orangiensis | reverse complement strand
GAGAGGGTGAGAGTTGTTGTCAAGGATACTACGCAGCTTGCGCAGCATCCTTCTCTCAGACACCACCAACAAGGAGTCCAGCTGGACCCCCAGGACAGCGCCAGCCTTCCTGACCATCCTGCTGATCTTGTTGGCATCTGCTGACCTCAACCTGCTTCCCCAGCACACGACACCGGAGAAGATGGCACTGGCTACCACCGACTGGTAGAACATTTAATACTACTACTACTACTACACCTACTAAATATACTAATGACTACTACTACCACTACTACTACTAACACTACTAATAGTAATACTACTACTACTACTATTAACAGCTACTACTACTACTCACAGCTACTACTACTACTACTATTCCGCTACTACTACTACTACTACTATTACAACTACTACTACTACTACTACTACTACTACTACTACTACTACTACACCTACTATATATACTAATGACTACTACTACTACTACTACTACTACTAACACTACTAATAGTAATACTTCTACGACTACTATTAACAGCTACTACTACTACTACTCACAGCTACTACTACTACTATTCCACTACTACTACTACTACTACTACTATCACAACTACTACTACTACTACTACTACTACTACAATCCACTACTACTACCACTAAAGTGGTTGTAATGTTCCTATTGTGGTGAGTTACATAATTCACCTGGGGAACTATGGTTGGGGGGGCGTGTTCCCGCACGGACTGTTTGAGCACCGGACTTGTAGTATCTCTTTTGACACACCGCCTCCGACTCCCGTCTTTCGGCACTACACTATATGTGTATATATCCCCATCTATATTCTACTACTACCACTACTACAAAAAAAAACGATCTTTTAAAAACGTATTAAAGTGTTTAGACAACAGTTTAAAGTGGTTGTAATGTTCCTATATGTGTATATATCCCCATCTATATTCTACTACTACCACTACTACTAAAAAAAACGATCTTTTAAAAACGTATTAAAGTGTTTAGACAACAGTTTAAAGTGGTTGTAATGTTCCTATATGTGTATATATCCCCATCTATATTCTACTACTACCACTACTACTAAAAAAAACGATCTTTTAAAAACGTATTAAAGTGTTTAGACAACAGTTTAAAGTGGTTGTAATGTTCCTATATGTGTATATATCCCCATCTATATTCTACTACTACCACTACTACTAAAAAAAACGATCTTTTAAAAACGTATTAAAGTGTTTAGACAACAGTTTAAAGTGGTTGTAATGTTCCTATATGTGTATATATCTCTATCTATATGAGTGATGGAGTAGCGTAGGGCTTGATATAAACATATAATACACATCTACGTTTGCCCTGAAGTGACGTCATCGCGTGGCCCCGCCCCCCATGACGTCACAAAGCTTAGCGGAGCATAAAAGGCAAGACGCGACGCGGAGATAACAGTTCCTCTTTGAGACGCGACGAGGAGAGAACAGTTGAAAGGACACCAGCCTTTGTCCAACTAAGCGGTGGACAGCGTTCTAAGGTGAGTAGTGAGTGTTGACCAAGGGCTTCAAAGAGTTAGTTCTGCACCAGGGAGCCTGTTCCAACGGACACACTTTGATGGTGGACCATTGTTAAGTTCATGTAGTATTAGATGTGTATTATATGTTTATATCAAGCCCTACGCTACTCCATCACTCATATAGATAGAGATATATACACATATAGGGACATTAGAACCACTTTAAACTGTTGTCTAAACACTTTAATACGTTTTTAAAAGATGGTTTTTTTAGTAGTAGTGTGTAGTAGTAGAATATAGATGGGTATATATACACATATAGGAATTACAACCACTTTAACGTTGTCTAAACACTTTAATACGTTTTAAAGATCGTTTTTTAGTAGTGGTAGTAGTAGTAGTAGTGTAGTAGTAGTAATAGTAGTAGTAGTAGTAGTATTAGTAGTATATAGTAGTAGTAGTAGTAGTAGTAGTATTGTATAGTAGTAGTAGTTTATAGTATAATTAGTAGTAGTAGTTGTAGTAGTATAAGTATTGTAGTAGTGGTTAGTAGTAGTAGTAGCTGTGAGTAGAGTAGTATATAGTAGTGTGGTAGTAGTAGTAGTATAGTAGTGAGTAGTAGTAGTAGTAGTAGTAGTAGTATAGTAGTAGTCGTAGTGATAGTTGTTAGTAGTAGTAGTAGTTGTAGTGGATTGTAGTAGTAGTAGTAGTAGTAGTTGTAATAGTAGTAGTAGTAATAGTTAGTAGTAGTATTAGTAGTAATTAGTATACTAAGTATTATTACAGTTGCTGTGTGTGTGTGTGTGTGTGTGTGTGTGTGGTGTGTGTGTGTGTTCATGTGAGACAACTCGATAAATAAGTATGACGTGTCTTTTCGTGTCTTAGGCAACAAAGCGCTGAGTTAAACAACCCTCATCACAGCCTTTGTCCAACTAAGCGGTGGACAGCGTTCTAAGGTGAGTAGTGAGTGTTGACCAAGGGCTTCAAAGAGTTAGTTCTGCACCAGGGAGCCTGTTCCAACGGACACACTTTGATGGTGACCATTGTTAAGTTCATGTAGTATTAGATGTGTATTATATGTTTATATCAAGCCCTACGCTACTCCATCACTCATATAGATATATATATATACACATATAGGAACATTAGAACCTGTTTAAACTGTTGTCTAAACACTTTAATACGTTTTTAAAAGATCGTTTTTTGTAGTAGTAGTGGTAGTAGTAGAATTCAAGTAGAGGTTGTAGTAGTAATAGTTGTTAGTAGTAGTGGTAGTAGTAGTAGTAGTAGTAGTAGTAATAGTAGTAGTTGTAATAGTAGTAGTAGTAGGTGAATAGTAGTAGTAGTAGATGAATAGTAGTAGTAGTAGGTGAATAGTAGTAGTAGTAGTAGTAGTAGTAGCTGTGAGTAGTAGTATTAATATTAGTAGTGTTAGTAGTAGTAGTAGTAGTAGTAGTATTATTAGTTGTTGTATTAGTAGTGGTAGTGTAGTAGTAGTATTATAAGTAATAGTAGTAGTAGTAGTAGTTAGTTGTATTAGTATTAGTAGTATTATAAGTAGTAATTAGTTGTAGTAGTAGAATAAGTATTTGTAGTAGTAGTGTTAGTAGTAGTAGTAGTAGTAGTAATAATAATAATAATAATATATCAGACTTATATAGCGCTTTTCCAGGTGCTCAAAGACGCTTTACAGGAAATAGAAAACATAAAGACTAATTCAAAACACAACAAACACAACAAAACAAAACAGGAAACAAAACAAAGCAGAGAACAAATTATGGGTTGAAAGCAAGAGTGAAGAGGTGGGTTTTGAGGGCTGTTTTAAAGGACGGAAGGGTGTTGGCATTGCGGATGTGGATGGGGAGGGCGTTCCAGAGGGAGGGGGCCGCTGCAGAAAATGCTCTGTCACCCCAGGTCCGGAGCTTAGTCCTGATGGGTTTTAATAGGTTAGCATCAGCAGACCTGAGGCGACGGTTAGGGGTGTGGCGGTGGAGGAGGTCAGAGAGGTAGGGGGGGGCCAGGTTATTGAGCGCTTTGAAGGTGATGAGAAGTATTTTGAAGTGTATCCTGTGTTTGATCGGGAGCCAATGGAGGTCACGGAGGACAGGGGTGATGTGGTCAGAGCGGCGGGTGGAGGTGAGCAAGCGGGCAGCAGAGTTTTGGACATATTGTAGTTTATTGAGGATGTTGTTAGGTAAACCATATAGGATGCTGTTGCAGTAATCGAGCCGGGATGAGATGAAAGCATGGACCAGTGTTTCAGCTGCGGAGAGTGACAGGGAGGGTCGAAGACGGGCAATGTTCCTAAGGTGGAAGAAGGCTGTTTTGATGGTCTGGTTTACATGGGGGAGGAATGAGAGGGTGGGGTCAAGAATGATGCCAAGGTTGCGGACGCGGGTGGAGGGAGTGACAACAGAACCATCAATGTTCAGGGAGAAATCCTGGGTGGAGCGGGTGAGGGAGTTTGGACCGATGATGATGATTTCAGATTTGTCACAGTTGAGTTTGAGTAAGTTATTTTGCATCCAGGTTTTGACGGCAGTGAGGCAGGTGGTGAGGGTGGAGTGGGTGGCTGCAGAGATGGATTTGGTGGAGAGGTAGAGCTGAGTGTCGTCGGCATAGCAGTGGAAATGGAGGCCATGTTGACGTAAGATCAGACCAAGTGGAAGGATGTAGATAATGAAGAGCAGGGGACCGAGTACTGAACCCTGGGGCACACCATGAGGGACTTTGGCAGTGGGGGATTTGCAGTTGTTGATGGAGATTAATTGGTGTCTGTCGGAGAGATAAGATTTAAACCAGGAGAGGGCGGTGCCCGTTATGCCGAGCGAGGACTGGAGGCGAGTGATGAGGATGGAGTGGTTAATGGTGTCGAAGGCGGCGCTGAGGTCAAGGAGGATGAGGATGGAGAGGGAACCAGAGTCGGCAGAGAGGAGAACGTCATTGGTGACCTTTAAGAGAGCGGTTTCAGTGCTGTGTCTGGAGCGGAAGCCGGATTGAAAAGGTTCATAGAGGTTATTGTAGTCCATGTGGGTTTTTAATTGAGATCCAACGACTCGCTCTAATATTTTTGAAAGGAAAGGGAGGTTGGAGATGGGTCGGAAGTTGTTGGGGGTTTCAGGGTTGAGTCCGGGTTTTTTTAGTAAGGGGGTCACAGCAGCAAGTTTGAGGGCGGGGGGTACGAGGCCGGTGGACAGAGAGGAGTTAATTACTGTGGTGATCAGAGGAGAGAGTGAGGGGAGACAGGCCTTGACGAGGGTGGAGGGGATGGGGTCCAGGATGCAGGTTGAAGTTTTCATGCCAGTGAGTATGGAGGATAGGTCCGATGCGGTGATTTCAGTGAAGGATGAGAATGGGTGATCGGAAGGTGGAGGAGAGGCGGGTTCTGGAAAAGAGACGTAGGTGGCGGATGCGTTGGACAGTTGGCTATGAATTGTGTCAATTTTAGATTGAAAGTGTGACAGAAAGGATGCACATTTACTGACAGTGAAGGAGTTGGAGATGGTGTCCATGGGTTTAAGGAGTTTAGAAATGGTGGAAAACAGAGTCTTAGGGTTGTTGCTGCTGGATTGTATGACGGAGGAGTAGTGGGAGGAGCGTGCACTGTTGAGGGCGTCTTTGTATAGCTGTTGGTGTTGTTTGTAGGCTTCTTTATGGACAGTGAGACCGGTTTGATTGGCTAGACGTTCAAGTTGGCGGCCCTTGGATTTAAGATGATGGAGATGATCAGTGTACCAGGGGGCGGAGTGGGTGAAGGAGACAGATTTGGTTTTGATGGGAGCGAGCTGATTGAGACAGGAGGAGAGAGTGTCGTTGTAGGTGTTAACCAGGTCAGAAGGAGAGACAAGCAGGATGAGGGCAGAGTCAGGGATGGTGTCGTTCAAAAGGGAGGAGAAAGAGGAGGGATGGATGGATTTGAGATTCCGGAAAGTTATGGAGCGCTTCTGCTTAATGAGGGGGGTGGGGATGAGAATGTCCATGGTGATAGCCAGGTGGTCAGAGATGGTGAGGTCGGAGCTGGACAGATTGCTGATGGTGATGCCGGAGGTGCAGACCAGGTCCAGTGTGTGTCCTTTTTTGTGGGTGGGGAAATCCACATGTTGGGTGAGGTTGAAGAAGTTTAAAATGTCCAGGAGTTCTGTGGAGGATTTGGAGTTGGATGAATCAACATGTATGTTAAAATCACCAAGTAGCAGAACGGATGGAGAGATGGCGCAGAGTTGTGTGAGGAATTCAGACAGGTCAGAGGGGAAGGCAGGGTTAGGTTTGGGGGGGCGATAGATGACTGCAATAACCAGGGGTTTGGGACCAGACAGTTTAAAAGCAAGGTGTTCAAATGAGGATGGGGCCGGGATGGTTATTGCACTTGTGACGATGTAGTAGTAGTAGTAGTAGTAGTAGCTGTGAGTGGGAGTAGTTGTATTAATATTAGTAGTGGTAGTAGTAGTAGTAGTAGTATAAGTAGTGGATGCTAGTAGTAGTAGTTGTAATAGTAGTAGTAGTAGAATAGTAGTAGTATAAGTAGTGGATGGTAGTAGTAGTAGCTGTGAGTAGTAGTAGTAGTATTAATATTAGTAGTAGTAGTAGTGGATGGTAGTAGTGATAGTAGTTTTATAAGTAGTAGTCATTAGAAGATGTAGTAGTTGTATTAGTATTAGTAGTAAAAGTAGTAGTAATATTTGTAGTAGTGGTAGTAGTTAGTAGTAGTTGTAATTGTAGTAGTAGTATTAGTAGTACTACTCTCTCTCTCTCTCTCTCTCTCGCCCTCTTGCTCTCTCACTCTCACTCGCTCTCTTGCTCGCTCGCTCTCTCCCTCTCTCTCTCCCCCTTCTCTCACTCTCACTCGCCCTCTTGCTCGCTCGCTCTCTCTCTCTCTCTCCCCCCCTTTTCTCTCCCTCTCTCTGTCTTTCTCTCTCTCTCTCCCCCCCTTCTCTCTCTCTCTCTCTTTACAGTACAATTTAATACGTTTAAAAAAAAGGTTGTTTTCTAACTTGATTCAACAATGTGTTCTAGGAATGGCCTCTGCTAAATCTTCCTGGTCTGAGGAGAACTTTTCCTGTTCCGTCTGTCTGGATGTGTTCAAGAGTCCAGTTTCCACACCATGTGGACACAACTTCTGTAGAGCCTGTATCACCACGTTCTGGGAGGACAAGGTCCAGTTCAAATGTCCTCTTTGCAACGAGCTGTTCCACACAAGACCCGATCTACGGGTCAATACCCTCTTATCGGAGATGGTGGACGAGTTTAGACGGTCCGTACCGGTCAAAGAGCAGCCTTGTGTTGAACCAGGAGAAGAGGGGGACCACAGGTCCCATCCTGTTGTACGTCTGAAGGAGGAATATGAGCTGAAGAAGGCCCAGCTGGGGAAGATAGACTCACACGCAGGGACCTTGAGGAGATCCCTGGATCAGCTGAAGGAGACACTGGACATGGAGATGAAGAAGATGTCTGACCTGAGGTCGACTCTAAAGAAGTGTAAGTGTCTGTTTAGTTTGAGTCATCACAACAACACACTAACTCCTCAGATTGAAAGTCCATCCACACAGCAGGAGGTGACGTCCTACTGGGAATGAACATGATGGTGGACATCATGTATCTTATCAATATATAATATATTGATAACATACATGATGGTGGACATCATGTATCTTATCAATATATTAATATATTGATAAGATACATGATGGTGGACATCATGTATCTTATCAATATATTAATATAACTCTTTATTTAATAATTATTTAATTTAAAATCATTTAATAATATATATTTATATTTAATAATATATATATTAATATATAATCTAGATATATTAATATAGAATACTACATCTATTCATGATACTTGTATGTGTATTTTATATGTAGTATTTCTGTGTAGACTCATCATGTCTTTGGTTCTCTCTCCCATCAGATGAGTGTGAACTCACACTGGACCCAAACACAGCCTGGAGAGGACTCTCTCTGTCTGAGGACAACAGGAAGGTGACGAGGGTTAGAGAGAGGAAGTCGTATCCTGATCACCTGGAGAGATTTGACTACTGGGACCAGGTGTTGTGTAGAGAGGGTCTGACTGACCGCTGTTACTGGGAGGTGGAGGTGGAGAGGAAAGGAGGAGGTGTTAGTATAGGAGTGACATACAGAGGAATCACTAGGAGAGGACGGGGTGATGACAGCTGGCTTGGATTCAACAACAAGTCCTGGAGTCTTCATTGTTATGATGATGGTTACTCTGTCTGGTACAACGGTAGAGGAACAGTCCATAGATCTCCCCCCCTCTAACAGAGTAGGAGTGTATGTGGACCGGCCTGCTGGCTCTCTCTCCTTCTACAGAGTGTCCCCAGATGGAGGAGGGTCCTCAGACACACTGACACTCATCCACACCTTCCAGTCCACATTCACCCAGGAGGACCTCCTCCCTGCGTTTGGGTTATGGGGGGTTATGGTTCCTCAGTGTCTCTGTGTCGCTTGTAGCAACACATATAGACACACACACAACAAACAAACAAACAAACAAACAAACGCACACATATACAGTATTCAGACACACACACTCAAATATATAGAAGTACACACACACATATATACAGTATAAAAACACACACACACAAAGTATAAAGAAGTACACACACACACACATAAAAAAACGGTTTTGGAATTAAGCCCTATATAAAAGCATCCATTACCACACACACACACATATATATATAAATAAATACACACACATATATAGAAATACACACACACACATATATATATAAATAAATACACACACAATATATAAAATACACACACACACATATATATAGAAATACACACATTTGTTTTGTTGTTCATAATATATTATTCTGTGTATCTTAACATTCTAAAAAGGGCTCTGATATGAGTTTCTAACACGGATCCTGGTTGGTATTCTGTTCATCAATACAAGGCCATCTATGGGGGAGAAAGCTGCTGAGAAAGTGATCATTATGATTATACCTGCTCCTCAATGACCCTTAACCCCTACCTGCTCCTCAATGACTTCTGACCCCTACCTGCTCCTCAATGACCTCTAACCCCTACCAGCTCCTCAATGACCCCTAACCCCTACCTGCTCCTAATGACCCTAACCCCTACCTGCTCCTTAATGACCCCTAACCCCTACCTGCTCCTAATGACCCTAACCCCTACCTGCTCTTAATGACCCTAACCCCTACCTGCTCCTTAATGACCTTTGACCCCTACCTGCTCCTTAATAACCTCTAACCCCTACCTGCTCCTTAATGACCTCTGACCCCTACCTGCTCCTTAATGACCTCTGACCCTAACCTGCTCCTTAATGACCTCTGACCCCTACCTGCTCCTTCATTCAAGGTTCAAGATTTAATATTTTGAATATCCATATGCAAGTAGAATTGAATGCTTACTCCCCATTCCCTCCTGCAGTTTGAGTTTAAACTACAATTTAACACAATATACTATACTATGTACTATACTTACACTGTACTTTAACAATACTGTACACAATAAAATTATAATAAAATTACTAGAAAGTTACTGATGGAGTGTGTGTTGAATTGTGCAGAAAAGCATTTAAAAAGCATTTTAAAGTGCCAGTAGTGCAGCAGCATCATGACTTCAGTGCAGAACAGTGCAGTAACTGTAATGAGTCCAGCAAAGTATGACAGTGTAATGTTAATGACAATGTTATGATAGTGGCAGCACTCCTAGCAGTTCAGTAGGTCACTGCCTGTGGATCAAACTATCCTTGAACCTGGTAGTCGTTGTACGGATGCTGCAGAACCGACGACCGGACGGTAGGGGGGAGAAGAGATGGAGCCCAGGGTGGTTGGGAACCTCGCAGGCATAACAGGTATAACAGGCAACTGTAAACACATTAAACCGCCCTCTTTAAGATGAATCCAGTGACAAACTGAATATGCTCTGTGGGGTTAAGTTAACGTTACATTTGGTTATGGATGAGAGAAGTGGGAAAAGCTGTGACTCCTGTAAACGCTTCACGTTAGTAGTGTCCAACTCAACAGCGTACTGACCGGCAGTAGTGTCCTTTATCCTGACTCTGGTGAAGACTAATCTAAAGTCAATGATTAGAACCACTTTTTTCATTATTAGAAAAGTAAAAACTAAATAACGGTACAACTGTATCTGATCGTACGTCTGTTACATTTTAAATTGTTTGTATTTTTTAGTTATACAATATTGACAAGAAGACAGCTAGAGGTGGTAAACGCCTAATAAGATGGCTCCAGAGGGAGAGACTGTTGATGAGGAATAAACAATGCCCTTTGTGCAACTACAGAATGAAATTAAAACAAACCAACAGGACCAAGGATGTGTCAGGGCAGGGTAGAGGTATAGGACCCGAAAGCACAGTGACAGAAGCCAGGTAGAACAGGTGTTTAATGATCGGCGCACACGCCGATTAACGCCAGCAAAAGGCAAAAGGTACAGACAGGGCAAATCCAAAAAGGTGGTCAGATCAGAGTTGACTACATTATCTTAGTCTTCTGCTGTAATAAAGTGATATATGATGATATATTAGTGATATATATTGATGATACATCACAGATCAGAGTTGACTACAGTATCTTACTCTTCTTCCTGCTGTAATAAAGTGATATATGATGATATATTAGTGATATATATTGATGATACATCACAGATCAGAGTTGACTACAGTATCTTAGTCTTCTTCCTGCTGTAATAAAGTGATATATGATGATATATTAGTGATATATATTGATGATCCATCACAGATCAGAGTTGACTACAGTATCTTAGTCTTCTTCCTGCTGTAATAAAGTGATATATGATGATATATTAGTGATATATATTGATGATACATCACAGATCAGAGTTGACTACAGTATCTCTGACTCGGTATCAAAGCATGATGAACCAGTTGGTCCAGTTCCCCTCACAGTTCAGTTCCTTTCAGACTAACCTCTTCTAGGCTGTTGTTCCATGACTTCACTCAGTCATGAACCTTAATAACCTTATTAAAATATGAACCATAGACAGAGAGCTCTGAGGACCAGAAGCTCAGACACACACAGTCTCTGACGACACTTTGATTCATTTAGAATAAAATCAGAAGTGTACACACATTGTAACATGATGTCATTCATTATTCAGAAGCATAAACTTTAATCAATACAGACTATTGATTACTGACTGCAATTCTTGAGAAGTTTCTCTGAAATGAGTCTGCCTGCCTGCCTGTAAAGGGTGTAACCAGAAAAATGAACCAGGAAACAAAACAAGAAGAATCCAACCCAACAAGATTGTTATCTTGTTGGGGATTCTTCTTTAATATATATAACACTTAACCCACAACAACCCCCCAGCCCCCTCTCTCACGCACGTCCATGGGGGCTATTTAGACACAGGGGAAAGGGAGAAGGGAGAGACAACACAGAGAACTAACACAACTCACAACACACAGTACATTACATTACATTACGCTCATTTAGCAGACGCTTTGATCCAAAGCCACTTACAGTAGTGTGTTTCAACAAAGGAAGGTGAGAGAACAACTCGTCACCAAGAAGTCAAAAGTGCATTTCATTTCTAACAAGTCTCCAATAACTGAACCAGTGCTCAGGTAGAAGGACAAAAATTCTGACTAAAGTGTAACGGAAAAAGTAAAATAAGTTGGCAAACAATATCTAGAACAATATATACCTATCTATAATATGTAATCTACTTTTGACTGACAGAATTGACGCTACGAGGAAGGATCCGGGAAGTGTGTCCTGAAGAGATGGGTTTTCAGCCTGCGGCGGAAGACGGGGAGTGACTCTGCAGTCGTGACCTCCGTGGCTCCGAGCTTCCCTCCCTCCTGGATATACACCACAAGTGGTGCGTGGCCAAGGCCACACGCATCATAACAGACAAGACCACCCAGCCCCCAACTGTACTCACTGTTACCGTCAGGCAGGCCGTACCGCAGTATCAAGTGCTGTAGAAATAGACTCAGAGACAGCTTCCACAGTCAGGCCATCAGGCTGCTGAACAAGGGCCTATAGCGTATAACAATGAATATTTTATTACATTGATTTATATATATATATATATTGCTCTTTTTTGTGCTAATATATTGCATTTCATATATGCACTTTTATATTTTTATATATTTAACTTTATACAGTTACTTATTTTTTTATTTTATTATTTATATTTTTATAACTGCTGTCTGTCGTCGGGTATTGCACATAAGATTTTCACCCATTGCTTATACTTGTATAACTTTGACTTTAACCATACTGTGCATTGTGTTTATCCTTGTAGTAGTAGATAGCGTGTTGTTAATGCACTTTATGTCGCTACGCAGGCATCCTAGTAGTTGGGACCATTTTACTATTGGCCTCAAATTGGGAATGCAATTGTTCTATTTGTGTCTTTATTTACCTCAGACATATCTCTCCAGGGAGGAGGAGATGGGGCTGGTGGCAGATCACCCTGCCGTACGACCACGTCTTATCCAGGAAAACCTCTGGAATCACATGGGCTATCATGACAAATGAAGAACAACCATTGACCAATACCATACCATCCACTTTCCCTTAGGGTAATTGTTCTCATTGGCTCAGTGTCGCTGCATTTCAAGTCAAGTCAAGTCAAGTCAAGTCAAGTTTATTGTCACTTCACAGTTTACACAAGTATAAAGCAGTGATGTGAAAATCTTGTGTGCAATACCCGACGACAGACAGCAGTTATAAAATAAGATAAAAATAGATAGAAATAGAATAAAAATAGAATAAAGTTAAAAATTGTAATAAAAAATAAAAAATAAAAATGCAATTTATAAAATGCAAAATATCAGCAGAGAAAAGAGCAATATGTATATATAAATCAATGTAATAAAATATACATTGTTATATGCTATACGCCCTTGTTCAGCAGCCTGATGGCCTGACTGTGGAAGCTATCTCTAAGCCTATTTGTACGGCACATGATACTGCGGTATCGCCTGCCTGACGGTAACTGTGAGTACAGTTCTGGGCTGGGGTGGGCAATGTCTTTTATAATTTGTTTGGCCTTGGCCACGCACCGCTGATTGTAAATATCCAGGAGGGAGAGGAGCTCACCTCCAACGATATACTGGGCCGTCCGCACCACCCTTTGAAGCAGTTCCCGTACCAGGCGGTGATACACCCTGTAAGAACACTCTCGATGGTGCCGTTATAGAATGTTCTCAGGATGCGGGGGCCCATGCTGAATTTCTTCAGACGCCTGAGGGAATACAGGCGTTGTTGGGCCCTTTTCACCACGTGTGTGGTGTGCGTGGACCATGTGAGGTCCTCGGAGATGTGCACGCCGAGGAACTTGAAGCTGTTGACCCTCTCTACTGCAACGCCGTCGATGGAGATAGGGCTGTGCTCTCCCCCCTCCTGAAGTCCACGATCAGCTCCTTGGTCTTCTTGACGTTGAGGGCGAGGCTGTTCTCCTGGCACCACTGCTCCAGCGATCCGACCTCCTCCCTGTAGGCTGTCTCGTCGTCGCCGGCGATCAGGCCCATCACTGTCGTGTCGTCAGCAAACTTGACGATGACGTTGGAGCTGTGCATAGCCATGCAGTCGTGGGTGTAGAGGGAGTAGAGGAGAGGGCTCAGCACGCATCCCTGGGGGGGCTCCCGTGTTGAGGGTCTGATGTGGTGCTGCCCATCCTCACCACCTGGCGGCGGTCCGACAGGAGGTCCAGTATCCAGCTGCATGTGGATGGGGGTACGCCTAGACCTCTCCGCATGGTGTCGAGCTTGGCAGGAACTATTGTGTTGAATGCTGAGCTGTAGTCCACAAACAGCATTCGCACATAACAGTTCTTTCCCTCCAGGTGGGAAAGGGCAGTGTGGAGGGCCATGGCAATTGTGTCGTCCATAGATCTATTTTGACGATATGCAAATTGCCATGGGTCCAGCGTGGCAGGTAACACGGAGCAAATAAAGTCCTTGACCAACCTCTCGAAGCATTTGCTAACGATCGAGGTGAGGGCTACAGGTCTATAGTCATTCAGGCATGTTACCTTGGGTTGTTTAGGGATAGGCACGATGGTGTACATCTTGAAGACCGCGGGGACAACAGCCTGGGACAGGGAGAGGTTGAAGATGTCTGCAAAGACTCCTGCCAACTGGTCTGCACATGCTCTGAGGACGCGGCCCGGGATGTCGTCAGGGCCTGCCGCCTTACGGATGATCAGCCACTTGAAGGTGCTGCGCACATCCGCCTCCGAGATGCGCAGCTGGCTGGTCTCCTCAGTCGGTGCTGGCTTCGGCGGGCTGCCGTTTACGCCGAACCGAAAGCCGCAAAAAATGTATTTAGCTCTCCTGGGAGGGAGGTAGAGGAGTTCTCTACACAACTGGTTCTCACTCTGAAGTTCGTTATCGTCTGCAGCCCCTGCCACATACCGCTCGCATCGTGGTTCTTGAATTTATCTTCCACTCTGTCCTTGTACTCCCGCTTGGCAGTGACGATGGTCTTACGGAGGTCGTAACGGGCTCTCGTATATTCCTCCGTATTCCCGGAGCCAAAGGCAGCGTTACGCGCATGTAGGGCAGCGCGAACATCGCCGTTAATCCACGGTTTCTGGTTGGGATATATCCGAACCGACTTGGTCGGAAAAACGTCATCTATGCACTTCTTGATGAACCCGGTGACCGATGACGCGTACTCGTTGATGTTATTGTCCGAGGCAACGCGGAGCATGTGCCAGTCAGCGTGATCAAAACAATCCTGCAGCATAGAGTATGATTGGTCCGACCAGCATTGGACCTCCCTCACAGCGATCGGTTGCTGCTTCAGTCTCTGCCTATACTACTACTACTACTACTACTACTACTACTACTACTACTAACACTACTAATAGTAATACTACTACTACTACTATTAACAGCTACTACTACTATTACTCACAGCTACTACTACTACTACTATTCCGCTACATCTAATACTATTACAACTCCTACTACTTCTACTACTACTACTACTACTACTACAATCCACTACTACTACCACTACTACAATTACGACAACGACGACGACTACTACTACTACTACTACTACTACTACTAACACTACTGATACTACTACTATTACTAACAACTATTACTACTACCTTAACTACTACTACTACTACTACTACTCGAATTCCACTACTACCACTTGTTAAGTGTTGTCACTAGATTGCACCCTTACTCATTGTATTACGGTAGTAATATTGTGTATGTTCTATTAAAGTGTTTACGGTACGCTCATGACGTCACCACGCTGTACGTGAGCAGCACACGCTTCTGTGCTCAGACTGCAGAATATACAGTCGCATGTTATGTTGCCTGAAGAAATATGCCGACAGGCTGAAGAGTTAATCACCGAGTGAAAGCTTTACTTGTTATCCACAATTACGCGGAAGATTGCGCATCCAAGCTTTACACCACTTTACACACAATCTTTTAAAAATGTATTAAAGTGTTTAGACAACAGTTTAAAGTGGTTGTAATGTTCCTATATGTGTATATATCCCCACCTTTATTCTACTACTACCACTACTACAAAAAAAACGATATTTTAAAAACGTATTAAAGTGTTTAGACAACAGTTTAAAGTGGTTGTAATCAGGGGCGTTTTTAGGATTTGAAAACATCCGGGGCTTAGCCCAGAGGCAGGGATGCAAACAGGAAACGCTGAAAAAAGAGAATTTTTTCCAAAAAAGCTTTAACTTCCCTCCCGAATCCAAGCGACCGAGCGAAGCGAAGGAGCAAAACATTTTTTTTCATTTATTTATTAAAATAACGCATAAAATAGTGTTTTTAACTTACAATCAGATCAGATTTTGGGGTTTGTGTTTAGTTAATTTTATTGCATATACATTCATGTATTACAATCATTAGAGAAAGTTAGTTATTGCTCAGTCAATTGTTGGAGCACCCTGGAGCAACTAGGGGTTAGGTGCCTTGCCCAGGGACACTTGGACATACATGGCACCACAGCCGTGATTCGAACCCTGCGAGCTGCCGACTTTTACCAGCTGAGCTATCTAGCTGCCCAGGGAGAGGGGGGCCCCCCTACAACACTACAGCATACACCACTTATAGTTACAGTACAGTATAGTTACAGTATAGTTACAGAACAGTATAGTGTAGTTAGAGTACTGTTACAGTATAAGTACTGTTACAGTATAGTTACAGTACTGTTAATAGCCACACACATGATACAAGATACAAAGGCGTGAAATAATTTGCCTACACCACCGTTATATCAGCACAATTACACTGCCACTATCAATTCCTTATTTAGGCCTACATCAGCAAAAAATGTATAGTGTGATATGCTTGCTCCCCTCGAAAATACATTAATATGCCATATTGTTCATGCACATTTTTTCATAATGCTTTAACTAAATAAACAAAATAGGCAGTTTATTACAGCTTTAAATAGCTACCCAACTGCTGTACCTAGCTGCTTATCCCCTGACCTCTCAAGTTCCATGCAAGTTATTTCAGACTAAAATGAATACAAGTGAGACAGACAACTAGCTTACATTACCTCTATTATTATTATTATTATCCTCTGTGTGCCAATGCTATATTAGTGGATTTAAAAAAGAATAATAATAATAATAATTCATTGTTATTCTTAACTGTTCAAATATCATTGAAACCACAGCATAAGAGAAGCTTTGAGAGCATGCAATCTTTTTTTTTATAATTTTTTTTACAGAAAATGTATATATACATTCGGGGCTAATTACAAAACATCCGGGGCTTTAGCCCCGAATAAAACAGCCTAGCGACGCCACTGGTTGTAATGTTACTATATGTGTATATATCCCCAACTATATTCTACTACTACCACTACTACTAAAAAAAACGATCTTTTAAAAACGTATTAAAGTGTTTAGACAACAGTTTAAAGTGATTGTAATGTTCCTATATGTGTATATCTCTATCTATATGAGTGATGGAGTAGCGTAGGGCTTGATATAAACATATAATACACATCTACGTTTGCTCGGAAGTGACGTCATCGCGTGGCCCCGCCCCCCATGACGTCACAAAGCTTAGCGGAGCATAAAAGGCAAGACGCGACGCGGAGATAACAGTTCCTCTTTGAGACGCGGCGAGGAGAGAACAGTTGAAAGGACACCAGCCTTTGTTCAACTAAGCGGTGGACAGCGTTCTAAGGTGAGTAGTGAGTGTTGACCAAGGGCTTCAAAGAGTTAGTTCTGCACCAGGGAGCCTGTTCCAACGGACACACTTTGATGGTGGACCATTGTTAAGTTCATGTAGTATTAGATGTGTATTATATGTTTATATCAAGCCCTACGCTACTCCATCACTCATATAGATAGAGATATATACATATATAGGGACATTATAACTGTTGTCTAAACACCTTAATACGTTTTTAAAAGATCGTTTTTTGTAGTAGTAGTGGTAGTAGTAGAATATAGATGGGGATATATACACATATAGGAACATTAAGACCACTTTAAACTGTTGTCTAAACACTTTAATACGTTTTTAAAGATCGTTTTTTTAGTAGTAGTGGTAGTAGTAGAATTTGAGTAGTAGTAGTAGTAGTAGTAGTAGTAGTAGTTGAAGTAGTAGTAATAGTTGTTAGTAGTATCAGTAGTGGTGGTAGTAGTAGTAGTAAAAATAGTCGTCGTCGTAGTAGTAATAGTAGTAGTAGTAGTAGTAGTAGTAGTGGATTGTATTATAAGTAGTAGTAGTAGAAGTTAGTTGTATTATCTGTAGTTGTAGTTGTAGTAGTATAATAAGTATTTGTAGTAGTGGTTGAGTAGTTGTAGTAGTAGTATCAGTAGTGTTAGCAGTAGTAATAGTAGTAGTAGTAGTAGTCGTAGTGGAATAGTCGTAGTAGTAGTAGCTGTGAGTAGGAGTAGTGGTATTAATATTAGTAGTGTTGGTAGTAATAGTAGTACTATAAGTAGTGGATGGTAGTAGTAGTAGTAGTAGTATTATAAGTAGTAGTAGTCGTAGTAGTTGTAGTA
>JANIIK010000944.1:0-10843 GCA_027704905.1 Muraenolepis orangiensis | reverse complement strand
CCAACACATAAAGAGCAAACACACGGGGCGAGCGGATCCTCGACCACTGCTACACTCCCTTCCGTGATGGCTACAAGGCCCTCCTCCGCCCACCGTTCGGCAAATCAGATCACCGCTCTATCCAGCTGCTCCCCGCCTATAGGCAGAGACTGAAGCAGCAACCGATCGCTGTGAGGGAGGTCCAATGCTGGTCGGACCAATCAGATTCTACGCTGCAGGATTGTTTTGATCACGCTGACTGGCACATGTTCCGCGTTGCCTCGGACAATAACATCAACGAGTACGCGTCGTCGGTCACCGGGTTCATCAAGAAGTGCATAGATGACGTTGTTCCGACCAAGTCGGTTCGGATATATCCCAACCAGAAACCGTGGATTAACGGCGATGTTCGCGCTGCCCTACATGCGCGTAACGCCGCCTTTGGTTCCGGGAATACGGAGGAATATACGAGAGCCCGTTACGACCTCCGTAAGACCATCGTCACTGCCAAGCGGGAGTATAAGGACAGAGTGGAAGATAAATTCAAGAAACACGATGCGAGGGGTATGTGGCAGGGGCTGCAGAAGATAACGAACTTCAGAGGGAGAACCAGTTGTGTAGAGAACTCCTCTACCTCCCTCCCAGGAGAGCTAAATACATTTTTTGCTCGGTTCGACGTAAACGGCAGCCCGCCGAAGCCAGCACCGACTGGGGAGACCAGCCAGCTGCGCATCTCGGAGGCGGATGTGCGCCGCACCTTTAAGCGGCTGAACATCCGTAAGGCGGCAGGCCCCGACGACATCCCGGGCCGCGTCCTCAGAGCATGCGCAGACCAGTTGGCAGGAGTCTTTGCAGACATCTTCAACCTCTCCCTGTCCCAGGCTGTTGTCCCCGCGGTCTTCAAGATATCCACCATCGTGCCTGTCCCTAAACAAACCAAGGTAACATGCCTGAATGACTACAGACCTGTG
Source organism: Muraenolepis orangiensis (assembly GCA_027704905.1). Classification (NCBI taxonomy): domain Eukaryota; kingdom Metazoa; phylum Chordata; class Actinopteri; order Gadiformes; family Muraenolepididae; genus Muraenolepis; species Muraenolepis orangiensis. The sequence goes on along the minus strand of JANIIK010000944.1, from coordinate 9,893 downwards.
GCCCTCACCTCGATCGTTAGCAAATGCTTCGAGAGGTTGGTCAAGGACTTTATTTGCTCCGTGTTACCTACCACGCTGGACCCATGGCAATTTGCATATCGTCAAAATAGATCCACGGACGACGCAATTGCCATGGCCCTCCACACTGCCCTTTCCCACCTGGAGGGGAAGAACTGTTATGTGCGAATGCTGTTTGTGGACTACAGCTCAGCATTCAACACAATAGTTCCTGCCAAGCTCGACACCAAGCTGAGAGGTCTAGGCGTACCCCCATCCATGTGCAGCTGGATACTGAACCTCCTGTCGGACCGCCGCCAGGTGGTGAGGATGGGCAGCACCACATCAGAGCCACTGACCCTCAACACGGGAGCCCCCCAGGGATGCGTGCTGAGCCCTCTCCTCTACTCCCTCTACACCCACGACTGCATGGCTATGCACAGCTCCAACGTCATCGTCAAGTTTGCTGACGACACGACAGTGATGGGCCTGATCGCCGGCGACGACGAGACAGCCTACAGGGAGGAGGTCGGATCGCTGGAGCAGTGGTGCCAGGAGAACAGCCTCGCCCTCAACGTCAAGAAGACCAAGGAGCTGATCGTGGACTTCAGGAGGCAGAGGGGAGAGCACAGCCCTATCTCCATCGACGGCGTTGCAGTAGAGAGGGTCAGCAGCTTCAAGTTCCTCGGCGTGCACATCTCCGAGGACCTCACATGGTCCACGCACACCACACACGTGGTGAAAAAGGCCCAACAACGCCTGTATTTTCTCAGGCGTCTGAAGAAATTCAGCATGGGCCCCCGCATCCTGAGAACATTCTACAACGGCACCATCGAGAGTGTTCTGACAGGGTGTATCACCGCCTGGTACGGGAACTGCACGGCACTCGAGCGCAGAGCGCTTCAAAGGGTGGTGCGGACGGCCCAGTATATCGTTGGAGGTGAGCTCCCCTCCCTCCTGGACATTTACAACCAGCGGTGCGTGGCCAAGGCCAAAAGAATTATAAAAGACATTGCCCACCCCAGCCACGAACTTTACTCACTATTACCGTCAGGCAGGCGATACCGCAGTATCAAGTGTCGTACAAATAGGCTTAGAGATAGCTTCCACAGTCAGGCCATCAGGCTGCTGAACAAGGGCGTATAACATATAACAATGTATATTTTATTACATTGATTTATATATATATATTGCTCTTTTCTGTGCTGATTTTTGCATTTTATAAATTGCATTTTTTATTTTATTTTATATTCCTTATTCTATTTTTTATTCTATTTTTTATTCTATTTTTATCTATTTTTATCTATTTTTATTTTATCTTATTTATAACTGCTGTCTGTCGTCGGGTATTGCACACAAGAATTTCACATCACTGCTTTATACTAAACTGTAAACTGTGAAGTGACAATAAACTTGACTTGACTTGACTTGACTTTAAAATGCTTTGAAATATTTTTGTAAAAAAAAAACCCAAAAAACATGTCATTTCATCTGTCTATACATTTAGATTTCATTTAGATTTCATTTAGTTATATTTTGTTTCTACTAGTTTAGTTTAGTTTAGTGTGTTGTTATTTCGTTTTTAGGTATTATTATTTTCAACTGTTGCACCTTCATTTCCCTCGGGATAAATAAAGTCTCTTGAATCTTGAATCTAAGTCACTTTGCTGCTCTTTTTGGTTTATTTTATTGTACATATTACATGTACAATATATTTTCTTTTTTTTTAGGGTGTTGACATTGATACTGTGGGAGGGAATGGGGAATAAGCATTCCTATGTACTTGTTACAAATGGCCAATTACAAATCCTGTATGGTATTGTTCCTAAATATGTGTTGTAGTCTGACCATCATGAGACAATTGATGTGTGAGGGGAATTTGGTGACGCTTTATTGCACAAGAATAGTCATATTGAATATTTTCCCCCAAAAAATATTCCCAAATTTTGGGAAAAAACACATTTTTTCCCAAATAAGTGTTAATAAGTGTTAATAAGTGTTAATAAGTGTTAATAAGTGTGTATGATGACCAACATGAGACAATTGATGTGTGAGGTGATTTTTGTGACACTACATTGTCGAGAGGTTTTTTAATATTTTTCACTAAATATATTCACTAAAATGATTCAAAATCACACTTTTCCTAAATAAGTGTTGTCACTGTATGTGTGCAGTGGTTTTGGTGACACTGCATTGCGTATGAATAAAGTTATTGAATAGTTTTCACTATATTTTGCAAAAGCAAAAAGCTGAATTCATCCCATAGAGGCTAAATCAGATCATATTTTCATGGATAAAGACACAAAGACGTTTAAGGCAAATAAAAGCGTTTTTACTGTTGAAAATTGATAGTGCACACATTAATATTAATAACAAAAATACACTTAGTGGCAAGTGCACGCTGTCTTTATATATATATATATATATATATATATAGGGTCCCTTAGGAAAAGGGTGGGAACAACTTTTAGACGCTTATGTGACTGTAGGAATATTTCCTATAAGCATTCTTTAGACTCACACATTCAAATTAAACAAGACTTGACAACGCAGTTCCACTAGTCACACATTAATTCAATACTAAATAACAATGTCACATGGCCTCACCGTTTACATGTAGAACATTTAGAGTGCAAACATTAATAATAATAAAAACAATAAACCAAGTGGCAAGGGCCCACTGCCTTCTTATTGGCCCCCAGTGGGGGTCCCAAGGGCACACTGCCTTCTTATTGGCCCCCAGTGGGGGTCCCAAGGGCCCACTGCCTTCTTACTGGCCCCCAGTGGGGTCCCAAGGGCCCACTGCCTTCTTATTGGCCCCCAGTGGGGTCCCAAGGGCACACTGCCTTCTTACTGGCCCCCAGTGGGGGTCCCATGGGCCCACTGCCTTCTTATTGGCCCCTAGTGGGGGTCCCAAGGGCCCACTGCCTTCTTACTGGCCCCCAGTGGGGGTCCCAAGGGCCCACTGCCTTCTTATTGGCCCCAAGTGGGGGTCCCAAGGGCACACTGCCTTCTTATTGGCCCCCAGTGGGGGTCCCAAGGGCACACTGCCTTCTTACTGGCCCCCAGTGGGGGTCCCAAGGGCCCACTGCTTTCTTACTGGCCCCAGTGGGGGTCCCAAGGGCACACTGCTTTCTTACTGGCCCCCAGTGGGGGTCCCAAGGACACACTGCCTTCTTACTGGCCCCCAGTGGGGGTCCCAAGGGCCCACTGCCTTCTTATTGGCCCCCAGTGGGGGTCCCAAGGGCACACTGCCTTCTTATTGGCCCCCAGTGGGGGTCCCAAGGGCTCACTGCCTTCTTACTGGCCCCCAGTGGGGGTCCCAAGGGCACACTGCCTTCTTACTAATAAAGTAATAAAGTTGCCTTATTTAAAGGTAATAACATACATTTTTTATGGTTAAGTTCAATAAATCAATACTTTATTTCATGTAATATTACAATTGTTAAAATATGTCATGATGGAATCCAGTTTAGTTGTATATGTTCCACCAATACGCCTCAGTGTTTGTTGTTTCTTGAGCCTAGGAACTAATGTTAGTTCATGCTCTGGTACTGCGTGTTGGGTTTGCTTTTTTTGCATAATTCAACACACACTCCGTCAGTGACTTTATTGTCATTTTTATTGTCATTTTAATTGTGTACAGTCTTGTTACAGTACAGTGTAAGTATAGTACACAGTATAGTACATTGTGTTAAATTGTAGTATAAACTCAAACTGCAGGAGGGAATGGGGAGTAAGCATTAAATTCTACTTATCACATATGGCAAATGAAAATCTTGAATCTTGAACCTTGAATGAATGAGCAGATAGGGGTTAGGGGTCATTAAGGAGCAGGTAGGAGTCAGAGGTCATTAAGGAGCAGGTAGGGGTCAGAGGTCATTAAGGAGCAGGTAGGGGTCAGAGGTCATTAAGGAGCAGGTAGGGGTCAGAGGTCATTAAGGAGCAGGTAGGGGTCAGAGATCATTAAGGAGCAGGTAGGGGTCAGAGGTCATTAAGGAGCAAGTAGGGGTCAGAGGTCATTAAGGAGCAGGTAGGGGTCAGAGGTTATTAAGGAGCAGGTAGGGGTTAGGGGTATAATAATCCCTTTATCAGCTCCCAGCACAAGGAAATCAATATTCACAAATATTGATCTCAATATTATTGATGAACAGAATATCAATCAGGATCCGTGTTAGAAACTCATATCAGAGCCTTTTAGAATGAAAAATACACAGAATATCATAGAGGGTGGTTCTATATGTGTGTGTGTGTGTGCGTATTTCTATATCTGTGTGTGTGTGTGTGTGTATTTCTATATGTGTGTGTGTGTGTGAGTGAGTGTGTGTGTATATGTGTGTTATGTGTGTTTATGTATGTAATTTTATATATGTGTGTGTGTATTTGATTAAGTGCGTGTGTGTGTGTGTGTATTTGTGTATTTCTATATGGTTTTGTGTGTGTGTGTGTGTGTGTGTATACTGTATGTGTGTGTGCGTGCGTGTGCGCATGTGTGTGTTTCTATGTGTGTGTGTGTGTGTGTGTGTGTGTGTGTGTTGCTACAAGCGACACAGAGACACTGAGGAACCATAATCCCCAAACCAGAACCCAAACCCAGGGAGGAGGTCCTCCTGGGTGAATGTGGACTGGAAGGTGTGGATGAGTGTCAGTGTGTCTGAGGACCCTCCTCCATCTGGGGACACTCTGTAGAAGGAGAGAGAGCCAGCAGGTCGGTCCACATACACTCCTACTCTGTTAGAGGGGGGGAGACTTATGGATGTTCTACTACCGTTGTACCAGACAGAGTAACCATCATCATAACAATCAAGACTCCAGGACTTGTTGTTGAATCCAAGCACGCTGTCATCACCCCGTCCTCTCCTAGTGATTCCTCTGTATGTCACTCCTATACCAACACCTCCTCCTTTCCTCTCCACCTCCACCTCCCAGTAACAGCGGTCAGTCAGACCCTCTCTACACAACACCTGGGGCCAGTAGTCAAATCTCTCCAGGTGATCAGGATACGACTCCTCCTCTCTAACCCTCGTCACCTTCCTGTTGTCCTGAGACAGAGAGAGTCCTCTGTGGGCTGTGTTTGGGTCCAGTGTGAGTTCACACTCATCTGATGGGAGAGAGAACCAAAGACATGATGAGTCTACACAGAAATACTACATATAAAATACACATACAAGTATCATGAATAGATGTAGTATTCTATATTAATATATCTAGATTATATATTAATATACCGTATTGACCCGAATATAAGACGACCCCGATTATAAGACGACCCCTCTTTTTCAAGACTCATTTTTGGAAAAAAAATATATTTTTTTTTTTGAAGACCAAATCTTTTTTTTATAAAGAAAATCTTTTTTTTGGAAAATAATGATAACACACATCACACATTGTGTTCAAATTTGCCTAACTTGACAAACAAAAACAAAACAGGCTAGATAGATTGCAATGAAACAGTAGTGCAATAAAACGGTAGAGCAATGAAACAGAACATCAGTCTATTGGTCACATCAAGTCTTCTCATTCAGCTCGTCTTCTACGTCGCTGGTTGTTCCTCTCACTCCCGCTATCGTCACTCACGGTGTTTGCTCCCCGTCTCCTCCCACATCACGTCTCCTCCCACATCACGTCATCCTTGCTGCCATCCATGGCATTTGATACGCAGCATTTCTTAAACCCATTAATGCTTTCTGGGGAAACGTCAGCCCATGCTTGCAAGATCCATTCACAGAGCAAACGTACTGCAGGCTTTTGGATTTTTCCAGACGGTGTCAGTGCGTGATTAGCAGCCAGGAGCCACTCTGTGGATCTCTTGCGCAGATTAACCTTGAATGGTTTGTTAACGACCACATCCAACACCTGCAGCTGGCTTGTCATTCCGCCCGGTATGATCACTAGGTGACTAGGTTTTGACTGGCTCAGTCAAGTGTCCACGGAAAGCATCCAGAATCAACATGTTCCTCTGCTTTCTGAGTCCCCCACGCCGTCTGCCCCACACCACCTTGAGCCAGTCCACCACAAGCTCCGTCTCCATCCAGCCCTTTGCCTGGGCACCTACCATAATCCCCCACGTACGGGGGAAGTTGTGTCCCATCTGCGAGGCGCGTTAACATGACCGTTACTCGGCTCTTCTCGTTTCCAGTCGATCAGTAGATCACTGATTTGTCGCCTTTCTTATGCACAGTGACAGTTGGCATGTCAAAATACACAGGCGTTTGATCCACATTGCCCATCTGATCAAGGGGGTATGAGTGCTTCTTCCTTAACTTGATCACATATCGCTGATAAGACAGTAGCTTCTCTCTGAAGTCTGAGGGCAGGCGCTGGGCTTGTCCTGCGTCGCAATGACAGGTGTTTGATGTCTCTGCTTCGTTTATCACCATTATCTTAAAATTGGCATCGTAACTTCGTCTCTTCTGTTTATTAACTTGCCCTACTTTTGAGCCACTTTTTTCAAGTTGGTCGCTGTCTCTCCATTTCTAACTCTCCAGGTAACTATTTTTATGTACTGTTACTTTAAGACTTTGAGTTACTTTAAGTGTCGCGCGGTGTCTCGGAACACTCGTTTGGCGCGATCTGTTGTTGCGCAGTTACATGTGCAATTACGGTACATCGAAAAGTCTAAACCCCGATTATAAGACGACCCCTCTTTTTTTGATTTTTTTCTAGGAAAAATAACCCGTCTTATATTCGGGTCAATACGGTATATATTATTAAATATAAATATATATTATTAAATGATTTTAAATTAAATAATTATTAAATAAAGAGTTATATTAATATATTGATAAGATACATGATGTCCACCATGTATATTATGAATATATTAATATTTTGATAACATACATGATGGTGGACATCATCCATATTATCAATATATTAATATATTGATAAGATACATGATGTCCACCATCATGTATCTCATCAATATATTAATATATTGATAAGATACATGATGTCCACCATCATGTTCATTCCCAGTAGGACGTCACCTGCTGTGTGGATGGACTTTCAATCTGAGGAGTTAGTGTGTTGTTGTGATGACTCAAACTAAACAGACACTTACACTTCTTTAGAGTCGACATCAGGTCAGACATCTTCTTCATCTCCATGTCCAGTGTCTCCTTCAGCTGATCCAGGGATCTCTTCAAGGTCCCTGCGTGTGAGTCTATCTTCCCCAGCTGGGCCTTCTTCAGCTCATATTCCTCCTTCAGACGTACAACAGGATGGGACCTGTGGTCCCCCTCTCCTCCTGGTTCAACACAAGGCTGCTCTTTGACCGGTACGGACCGTCTAAACTCGTCCACCATCTCCGATAAGAGGGTATTGACCCGTAGATCGGGTCTTGTGCGGAACAGCTCGTTGCAAAGAGGACATTTGAACTGGACCTTGTCCTCCCAGAACGTGGTGATACAGGCTCTACAGAAGTTGTGTCCACATGCTGTGGAAACTGGACTCTTGAACACATCCAGACAGACGGAACAGGAAAAGTTCTCCTCAGACCAGGAAGATTTAGCAGAGGCCATTCCTAGAACACATTGTTGAATCAAGTTAGAAAACAACCTTTTTTTTAAACGTATTAAATTGTACTGTAAAGAGAGAGAGAGAGAGAGAGAAGGGGGGGAGAGAGAGAGAGAAAGACAGAGAGAGGGAGAGAAAAGGGGGGGAGAGAGAGAGAGCGAGCGAGCGAGCAAGAGGGCGAGTGAGAGTGAGAGAAGGGGGAGAGAGAGAGGGAGAGAGCGAGCGAGCAAGAGAGCGAGTGAGAGTGAGAGAGCAAGAGGGCGAGAGAGAGAGAGAGAGAGAGTAGTACTACTAATACTACTACTACAATTACAACTACTACTAACTACTACCACTACTACAAATATTACTACTACTTTACTACTACTAATACTAATACAACTACTACATCTTCTAATGACTACTACTTATAAAACTACTATCACTACTACCATCCACTACTTATACTACTACTAATATTAATACTACTACTACTACTCACAGCTACTACTACTACCATCCACTACTTATACTACTACTATTCTACTACTACTACTATTACAACTACTACTACTAGCATCCACTACTTATACTACTACTACTACTACTACCACTACTAATATTAATACTACTACTCCCACTCACAGCTACTACTACTACTACTATTACTACTACTACTACTACTAACACTACTACTACTACTACTACTACTATTACTACTACTACTACTACTAACACTACTACTACAAATACGTATTCTACTACTACAACTAATTACTACTTATAATACTACTAATACTAATACAACTAACTACTACTACCTACTACATTACGTAGAATACTACTACTACACTACCATACTAATACAACATACTAAATTTTCTACGTTGTTTTTTTTACGTCAAAATGGCAACAGGTGAAGATGATGTCGTTGCGGATTTATTGTCTGAACCATTTTCAAGACGACCATTTAATGTTAAGATGGACATTATTAAAAAAGGCCGTCCAACACCTGACAATCTGGAGCTGACTCAAGTAGTTAAAGCAGGCTATGTTCGCCATTTTCAGAGTAGCAACTGGGAACGATCCCCGTGGCTAACGGGCTCTACTAGCCACGAGAGGCTCTACTGATGGGAGTGTTGCTGTTTGGGACCGACCAGAGGGCAGGGAATTGGAACTTATTTTGGATCTGAAAAGCGATCATCTTTATGACCTGATGGTGGTCGAACAATTCATTCAGAAGGACAGGAGAATGGATTTGGTCTTCAAGTGAACATCATTGGTGAGTGACACTCATTTGTCTTTGCTGGTTTTGTCTCTGTGTTGCGTCTCGTTGAGCTGGTTGTTGCATTTTGTTTCCACACACTTGTTGACTGATTAGTTAATGGGTGACTTGGGTTTGTTAAGCATTGTTGTGCATTTGAATTGAGAGTTTGGACTTGATCTTTCTTTGCATCGCTTAACGTGAAAAGACTTAACGTAACTAAGAGTTACAAAACCGCGATCAATAATCACCTAATTTGCATATGTTTTGTCATTAGCACTTTCACCTTTTCACTTTCATTTTGACAGGTGAAAGTGCTAATGACAAGACATATGCCAGAGACATTTGGTGATTATTGATCGCTATTTTGGAACTTAAAGTTCCAAAGTTACGTTAAGCCTTTTCACGTGAAGCGTGTTAGACCGGCCCTTTAACCGATAGCCTGTGTGTGGTGGTCTGTGGTGGTCTGTTACGTCACTACATGGACTCTGCTTTACAACTATGGTCCACTTGGGAATTGGCTGCGACAATCTGATCTGCCTAAATGAGATAAGGCATAAAGTGACTCCTCCGTGACGTCCGTCTGACTAGAACTGAATTTTCGAATGGTGATGGTGGGGGTGGTGGTCTACAGCAGGGGTTCCCAAAGTGGGGGTCGCGGGACCCCGAGGGGGGGGGGGGGGGGGGGCGCGGGACCCCGAGGGGGGGGGGGGGTCGCGAGATGATTTCAGAATCCTCTTGATGTGACCATGAGGTTTTTATTGTTAATAATAACGTGTGCATAGATATTTTGATATATGTACGGGTGACGAATAAAGGAATTTTGATTCCGACAGATTCACGACAGTATCATTTGCAGCTGAAAAAAAAGCCACACACAATTTTCAATATCACGATTACCCCCCCCCCCCCCCCCCTTGGACTTCACGTTGGACCTCCCCCCCCCCCTTGGACTTCACGATGTTCTCGATGGTGAAGATCTGTGCACACGTTGTTTTTAATGTTCCAGTCCCTCCGGTGACAGTGGGGGGGGGGTCTGTTATGTTGGGGGTCGCGGGCTGAAGAGTTGGGGAACCCCTGGTCTACAGAAGGTCCAGTTGTGATAGACACGCTTCGCCACTGAACTAACTACTAC
>JANIIK010000943.1:154567-167000 GCA_027704905.1 Muraenolepis orangiensis | reverse complement strand
GATGAAAAGTATAAAGCTAAAATTAGGGACTGGTTAGTAAGGAAGCAGGGAGAAAGATTGTATACGGATGACATAGGGATGTGGTGGGAGGGCCTGAAAGGTGAAGTTAGGGAGCTCAGTATAGATTATTGTAGAGAGAGGAAGAGCTTAGAGAGGATAAGGGAGAAAGGGATAAGGGTGGGGTTGGCGAGGGAGACAGAGAGGGCCGGGAGGGGGGAGGATGTGGATATAAGTGAGTATGTTCGGTTAAAAGAGGAATTAAAGGAAATAGAGAGGGGGAGGTGTGTGGGCGCAGAGGTAAGGAGTAGGGCAAGGTATGTAGTGGAGGGAGAGAGGTGCACTAGTTTTTTCTTGGGGTTAGAGAAGGCCAGGGGGAAGGCATGTTGGTTAGAGCAGATAAGAGGCAAGGGTGGGGAGGAGATAACGGATCTCGTTGGGATAATAGGGAGAGTAGGGGAGTTTTATAGGGATTTATATAGGAGGGAGGAGAGGGAGGAGGCGGGTGTGAGGAGGGTGGTTGATACAATAGAGGCGAGGTTAAGTGAGGAGGACAGGGACATGTGTGAGAGGGAAATAGAGATAGGGGAGATAGACGTAGCTATAGGAGGTTTAGGGAGGAATAAAAGTCCAGGGACAGATGGGTTGATAGGGGAGTTCTATATAGCTTTCAGGGAACAGCTGGCACCGATTCTAGATAGGTTGTTTAGATGGATAGAGGTAAAGGGAGAGATGATAGGCAGTATGGCGGTAGGGTTAGTTAGTATAATACATAAGAAAGGTGACAGGGACAGGTTAGAGAATTATAGGCCAATTAGTGTGTTGAATGGTGATTATAAAATTTTGGCACGGGTGCTAGCAAATAGGGTTAAAGGAGTAATAGGGACGGTGGTGGGCAACACGCAGGCCTATAGCATACCGGGAAGGGATATAGCGGACACTGTAGGGAGTGTTAGGGACACCATAGAGTACATGAAGGGGGTGAGTGGTGGGATAGTGATGAGCCTAGATTTAAATAAGGCCTTTGATAGAGTAGATCACGGTTACTTATTTAAGGTGTTAGAGAAGGTAGGCTTCGGTCATAGGATGGTAGGATGGATAAGGACAATGTACGGTAGAGCAGTCAGTTGCGTTAAGGTGAATGGTCTGGTAACGGATAGTTTTAGGTTGGAGAGGTCAGTAAGGCAAGGGTGCCCGCTCTCGGCTCTGCTGTACTCAATCTCAGCAGAGCCGCTGGCGGTGCTCCTGAACCGGAATCACGGGATTAGAGGGATAGACCTGCCGGGAGGAGGGGTAAGCCTCGTATACCAGTATGCGGACGATACAACCATTACGGTGAGGGACAGGGAGAGTGTAGGTGAGGTGCTGGAGAGTGTGAGGGAGTATGGTAGGGCGTCAGGTGCTAGGTTGAATGTAGAGAAGTCAGTAATAATGTATATAGGGGCGGCGAGAGCAGATAGGGCGGAGACAGGGCTAAAGGAGGAGAAGGGATATATGAGGGTGCTAGGGATCAATTTGGGCTTGGAGAGTAGAGAGGGACGGGATAGACTGTATGAAGGGATAGTTAACAAGATAAAGAAGACGTTAGGATTTTGGAGACTTAGGGGACTAAAGTTACGGGGTAAAGTGGTGGTTGTGAATGCGTTGATAGTAAGTAAGCTGGTTTATGTGATGAGTGTGTTGGATATGCCGGAGAGCGTGATAAAGGAGGTAAATGGTCTGGTGAGTGATTTCCTGTGGGGTGGGAAGGGAGTGAGGATAGCTAGAGAGGTTTTAGAGAATGAGTGTAGTAATGGTGGGCTGAAACTGGTGAACCTGGACCAGAAGAGGAGGGCTTTAAGGGTAAAAGTAATGGTGAAATATTTGGGGGATAAAAGGGATCACGTTTGGAAGGTGTTCTTGGGAGAGGCCATTAATAAATGCGGGGGGTGCGGTGCGAGTGCGGTGTATATGAGGTTAATGAAGGGGATGGTGGTAGGTGTGCCTGAGTTTTACAGGGAGGTACTGAATGCGTGGGGTGAGTTTGTGGTGAACGTGCGGTATGATTGTGTTCAGGTGTCACAGGTGTGGGAGCAGCCGATGTTCCTTAACCCACGGGTGTTGTTCGAGGGCGGCACATTGTACAATAGGGCTATGTGGAGAGCAGGGTTTAGGAAGATTAGGGATTTAGTTTATGAATATGTGCCGGGGTTTATGAGGGCGCAGGTGATTGTGGATGGGGTTAGTGAGAGGGGGGGGGAGATGGGGCTGGGGACAGCGCAGGGGGTGATGGATAGGATCAGACAGGGGTTACCGGGGGACTGGGTAAGGCTCATTGAGAGTGTAAATGGGGGGGGGGGGCGGGGGGGAGTGGAAGAGGTAGAGATGTATGTGGGGGAGGGAGAAGGGAGAGTGAGTCTGGCGGATGTGAAGGCGCGTATGGTGTATGCTTGTCTTAGGAAAGGACCAGTGAGGAGGCCGGCCGGGGAAAGAGCATGGAAAGGCGTTGTACCGGGTCTGGATGTGGAGAGGATATGGGCGAACCTTAAGGTTAAGTATAATAGTCATGAATGCGAGGAGTTGGACTTTTTATTGCGGCATAATAGGGTGTTTAATAATTTAATAGTGAGCAAGTTTGATGCCAATGTAAGAAGGGAGTGTGATGTGTGCAGTGAGGGAGTGGAGTCGTGTGTACATGAGTTTTACGAATGTCGTATGCTTGCAGGTTTTTTTGTGAGGATGAAGGAGCTGATTGGGAGATGCTGGACAGGCGGGTTGATAGCAAGGTTAGACTGGCGAGAGTTATGGCTGTTTGGGATGAGTGAGGGAGTGGCTGGGTGTAATATCGGTCTGCTCAACTACACCTTGAGCCATGCAAGGTTTGCGGTCAAAGTCAGGAGGAACTTGGCCCATTATGAAGGGAGGGATGTGGCTGTGTGGGGGATTTTTAGAGGTATAGTGGTGAGTAGTATAGGCACACTATATAAGTACTTAGAGGAGGATAGGTTTGCTGAGGTGTTCGTAGAGGGGAGCACATTAGTTAGGATAGGGTCGGATAGGGCTTTAGTATGGGGGTTCGGCTGAGCCATAGGTGTGCGAGGGACTGGTTGGTATGTGCGAGATTGAGGGGTTCTATGTTCTCTGTGTTGAGTGTTGTCTGGTTGTTGTTTTTTCAGCTGTTTACTGTTGTCTGGTTGGTAGGGAGGCCCGGGGTCGGGGGGGTTGGCCTACCAGTGTCTGGTTTGGGATGTCCTTGTCATGCTGTCTTTATGTCTGTCTGGTCAGGTGGGAGGCCCGTGGCTTGGGAGAGAATGATGGAGCTGCGGGTGGACCCACTATTGTCTCGTCTACTTATGTTTATGGTTTTGGTTTTGTCCTCTTTTATGTTCTTGGCTTTTGTTTTGATTTTGCTGCATGTATGCTATCCTGTTGATGTTGGGGATGTGTGGGATATGTGGTATGCCGGCTGGGGGTTACATGCTGGGCCCCATGTGATATGCTCAGAATTGTATTGTTTTATGCACTGTTTTTTGTTTGGTGAGGGAGGGCGGGGGGTGTGTGAGTTGGATTATGATTTTATGGTTTGGGGGGGAGCCCCGGCCCTGGAGGTGCAGTGATAGGGCCTTGGGCTTCCCCGCCGGGTTTTCTGTTTGTATGGCAGGCATTTTCGAGGGGTCCCTCAGGGCTTAGGCAGCCGGACCAGGGGGAGCACGATAAGGAGGTTTTGATTGGGGGGTGGGCCGAAGGCGCTATGGGGGGGGAGGGAGGGGTGGGGGGGGGCGGGGTGGGAGGGTGGGTGGGGAGGGAGGGAGGGGAGGGGGGGGGGTAAGGGGGGCCGGGAGGGGGGGTATGTGTGGGTAGGCGTGGATGTGGGGGAGGGTACCATGCCTCCGGGGAGGGGGTATGGATGGTTGAGGGTTGTGTTGTGTTTTTTATGCGTCTTGCACTGTGCTATATGGTCGATGTGGGTGGTGGGGGGGGTTTTTCCCTTTTTTGTTCCCTCCCTACCGCTCACAAGGGGCTATTGTGCACTGTGCGCCTGCGGCGCACAGTGCTATGCTATATGTTGTCTTCTCCCCTGTCCCCTATCCCTGTGTCTAAATAGTCCCCGCCAGAGCAAGAGCCGAGGGGGGCTATGGGGTTGTTGAAGGGTCAGTGTTGGTGATGTAGATAAGATTTGTCTTATATTTTTCCAAATAAACAAAATACAAAAAAAAAAACACGCCCGATCTCGTCTGATCTCGGAAGCTAAGCAGGGTCGGGCCTGGTTAGTACTTGGATGGGAGACCGCCTGGGAATACCAGGTGCTGTAAGCTTTTTATTATTCAACGCTACACTACTTCATATCCTCCACATGCCTAGCGTCACGTGTTCTTTACCACCAACCGCTTGTGACAAAGCAACACGCAACAACTTCGCTCCAAACTCTTTTCATCAAACATGACGACAGAGCACTCTGCTCGCCAACAGGGGGCAGCAGAGAGCTGTTGGAAGCTCAGTGAAGGGACACACGCTACTGTAGCCCGCTGTCCGCTTACTGTTAGACCTGTTCACCACCAAACTGTTGCCCCTTTGCCATACAACTCGTTTCACTTTGCAGCAGCGTACCATAGAGAGAACAGAGGGGCGTACAGCATTGTCTGCACACGCAGCGCAACGAGAACATCGCGGAGACGTTGAGGATTCCATTGTGACGCAAGTGGGAGATTGTAGCTCATTTAAAGAGTTATTAATGAGCAGCCGAGAGGGGGGCGCTCTTGGCCCATACGTAAAGGAAACGAGAACCATGTTCCGGGGAAAGAAGTGCCAATGACCGAGCCTAAGGAGAGACGTGTGTGGATTACTTGTTAACGTGCCATATAAGTAACGATAGACCAAGGCGTGTTGTGCCCCTACACCATACTTAAATCGAAAGATGTAACGGCAACAATCCAACTTTTGACTCTTGTAATTGCGATGTTTCTCATGACGTCACAGCCAAAGTCGTGTATGCGCGTGTGTGCGGGTGTGTGCGTGTGTGCGCGTGTGTGCGCGTGTGTGCGCGCGCGCGTGTGTATAAGCGCGTATGCGCGCGCGCGCGTGTGTGTGTGTATAGCGCGCGCGCGTGTGTGTGTATAAGCGCGTATGCGCACGCGGTGTGTGTGTGTGTGTGTGGTGTGTGTGTGTGTGTGGGTGTGTGTGTGTGTGTGTGTGTGGTGTGTGTGTGTGTGTGTGTGTGTGTGTGTGTGTGTGGTGTGTGTGTGTGTGTGTGTGTGTGTGTGTGTGTGTGTGTGTGTGTGTGGTGTGTGTGTGTGCATATGTGCGCGCGTGTTATGTTAAGTTGTCGTGTTATTGGTTGCACAAATGGGTTTCTAGTATACGGTTCCTGAGGATTCCAGAACGAGAAACAAAGCGAGAGGCCTGGATACATGCAATTCATACAAAATAACTGGGAGCCTTCGGGTCACTCGCGACTCTGCGGGTCACTCGCGACTCAAGATTCAAGATGTTCATTTGTCATACGCAACAAGTACAATGGAACGCTTACTCCCCGTTCCCTCTCGAATTATGCATTTACAAAAACACTATAGGCCTACCATAAAGATACTGTATGTACACAATAAAAAAGAACAATAAAGTGAAAACCGCTGAATTATATGTATTCAGATTCAGATTCAGATTCAGATTCAGATGACTTTATTAATCCCGAGGGAAATTAAGGTGCAACAGTTGACACAGGGGGAATAAATGCACACACAAAAATACAAATACCTAAGCTAAAAAAACAAAAACAACAACTAACTAAATAAAACTAGTATAAACAAAAATATAGTTAAAATAATTCTAAATGAAATCTAAATGTATTGATAGATGAAGATAAATTTACAGTATTATTACAGTAATACGTAGGTATATACAATACACAACAATACGTATAGTGCAAATTGGCAGTAATAATATATTAATAAATAACTCAGATGAATACTGAAAAAGTGACATGTGAAAAGTGAAAAGTGAATTAGAATTTGAAATAGAATTTACAGTGCAAAGTTACAGTGAGATGATTTACAGTGCGTTGACCAAAAAATAATAATAATAAGTACGTTGGCCTCAGGTCACTGAGTCTCCACTGTCCCTCTCACGACCCGAGGTAGATGAATTAAAGAGTCTGATGGCCACAGGAAGAAAGGACTTCCTATGGCGTTCTGTGGTATGTATGCCTGTATGCGACAGGCAGGGCAGCCAGTGATTATTGGGTCTGAGAAAAGATGTATGGGGCTTGCATTCACACCTGGCAGACAATTCGACAATGAGTCGTGATCCCCTATAAAAGCCCGGTGCACCCAGTGATCTGCCTCTTGGTCACCTGACTTCCCGGTTGCTCGTACTGACAGGTAGGCTATCTATAGGTTGCGGGTATTGTAGGCTTGTCCTTATGGCATCCGAGCTCATTTTTCGGCCAAGCTTTCTGTTTGTATCTACCGAATTGTTTTATTTATGGATGTGTGTATGTTCTGTCCTCAGGTCGGTCAGAACGCCACCTGCTGTTGTGTCTTTGTACAAACTTGCCTCTAATATGTAGTTTGGTTTGGTTTCGGTTCCCTTTTGTTGTTTAATTGGCCGTAGGCTAATTGTATAGGTATACCTGTTTGGAACCCAGTAACATGTATTCTCTACCTGGTAACCTATACCATTCTGTTCCAACCAACCGGCCTGTTGTGCTATATCTTGAAGCTATCTGTTAGCTAGCCTATAGTCCGGGTAAGGTGCCATCCTAGGGGGGAGGTTGTTAGCCTACCTGGGGTCTTAAAACTCTCGGCATGCGTGAGCCTGAATTAAATGCACTTTATGATCACTCCTTTTCTAGTTTGCTGTGTGTGATCCCGAGTTTTTTTTTTTGTATTTTAATATAAATATACATCTTATCACACATACACAGAAAAACGGCAACATTTGGGCCAGCCCACAACCCTCTCTCACCCACAAAATCCCCGAGGCTAACTAGACTAGGGGGAAGGGGGCAGGGGGGGGGGGGGGCCAAGACAGTGGCGTGGAAACGGGACAAAAAAAAACCCTTCTCCACCCCACAAACCCAAAAAACGCAAAAAATAAAAAGTACACTAAACCGTTCCTACCTAACCTCCAACTTATACCTCATCCACCACTTACATACAATCACCCAGAAACATATCTCCACACAAAATTACACATCCCACTCCCCTCCCCACATGAGCCCACCCGCCATTTTGCCCATTGCACACCCAACCAACCAAAAGCCCTCCCCTCATGAACCCACCCGCCATTTTGAATAATTACCCTCCCTCACCAATCCAAATTACACATCCCCACACCTCCCCACATGAACCCACCCGCCATTTTGTCCATTACACACCCAATCAACCAAAAAAACAAAACAACAAAAAAGGGAAAAAAAAAACCCCACCACACACATCGACCATATAGCACAGTGCAAGACGAATCAAAACACAACATTTACATTTACATTTACATTTAGGGCATTTGGCAGACGCTTTTATCCAAAGCGACTTACAAGGTGTACATTAGTTGAAGCAGACAATAGCATAACGCTGGGGTACGCAAACATATAAATACAGCAGTTCACAAGTATTCATATTGACAAGATGAATAACACAATTTCGTACTGCTAGGTCACCTGCTTAAGTAGCTGTGATAAGAGCGTGTTAACAACATTAAGGACATACACTTGCTAACATATACATGCTACGAGCTATTAATGTCAGGACTTAAGCAAGTTTAGGGGTTTCACAAAGGAGAGTCCAGGTGGACTCTGAACAGGTGGGTCTTGAGTCTCTTGCGGAAGCTGGCGAGGGACTCTGCCGTCCTGACATGAGACGGGAGTTCATTCATTATCACCTGCCCAATCTGCATCACTGTAAGCCACCATCCGTAACCCCTCATCACATTTCCTGTAACAGAGCATTTTATCATTCGTGCATTTAAGATATCTCAGTACATGCTTTACAGTTGTCCACTGCTCTTCTGTTGGCCCACTGAAATACTGTGACAATTTGCTAACAACATAACTCAGATCAGGTCTAGTACATAAGGTTAGGTATATTAGGCTACCCACTGCCTCTCTGTATTTCCTGGGGTCATTCAGCTTTTCCTGACCATCAGTGTAACTTAACTTTGGTTCACAAGGTGTTAACCTCGGTTTGCAATCTTGCATATCAAACTTTTCAAGCAGCTTGTCAACATAAGTTTGCTGTGACATAGACACACCCACATTACTTTGGTCAAAAGTGATGCCTAGAAAGGTCTTCAGTCTGCCCAAATCTTTCATCTGGAATTTCTCAGTTAACATCTCTTTGACAGTTTTTAAAGCTCTCTCATCACTGGCAGCAATAAGCAAGTCATCAACCCATATCAACATGATCACTTTCTCCTGTTCCGTTTCTCTCTTGTAAACACAATGATCAGCCGGGTTTTGTACGAAGTCATTTTCGCACAGATAGTCATGAAGCATTTTGTTCCAGTTTCTGCCTGATTGCTTTAACCCATACAATGATTTCTCCAGTTTACACACCATTTTTCCACTTGTCTGAGAAATAACATCATACCCTTCTGGCTGTTCCATGTAAATTTCATAATCAATCGGTGCGTGCAAGTAGGCAGTTTTAACATCCATCTGATGGAGAATTAGATCTTCTTGAGCAGCTTTCTGCATTAGTACCCTCACACTGGTAAAGTTGGCAGTTGGAGAAAAAGTTTCTCCATAGTCTACACCCATCTCCTGACTATACCCCTTGGCGACATAGCGGGCCTTGTACTTTGCAGATCCATCAGCATTGCTTTTCATAGCGTACACCCATCTACCCCCCACTGCCTTCTTGCCCTCAGGTAGTGTGGTTAGAGTAAATGTGTTGTTATCCCTCAGTGATTTCATCTCATCATCCATTGCATCTAGCCACTCTCTTGAATTAGATGAATTCACAGCTTCTCTGAAAGTCTGAGGTACATTAGAAACCATCTTGTAGCAATAGTCAATGCTGATCTGTGCTTGATCACTCTCCACCCCATAGAAATCTGGCTTCCTTCTCTCTCTAACAGGGTATCTGCTCTCTGCACTCTGAGAATCTGAAGAATGGGATTCCGTCTTACCCTCAGCTGGCTGTAGGCTTACCTGGCTTGGGCCTGGCTCAGTCTCTGGGATGTCACCCTGCTCGGGTTTGTCAGGGTCAGGTCTGGTTGTGCTATACTGCACACCAACGTCATAGTCATCGGACACGTCATCATTGGTCATAAACCTTACCAGTCTATGTTTCATCACCTTCCTACTGTCAGGATAGTACACCATATAGGCCGGACTGTTCTTATCATACCCAACAAAGATGCCCTTGTCAGACTTTGAGTCTAGCTTCTTCCTGTTCTGTCTATAGGCATAACACACAGTGCCAAACGTCTGCATCCTTGACACATTGGGTCTCCTTCCTGTCAGCATAAAGTATGGTGTTTGTCTGGTGCGATTGTTGAAACATCTATTCCTCACCACTACTGCTGTCTGGACTGCATATGGCCATAGCTCTTTGGGTAACTGGCTTCCTAAAAGCATACATCTCGCCATATCAAAAAGGGTCCTCCAGTTACGCTCAGCAGTGCCGTTCTGGTGTGGTGAGTAGGGTGCTGATGTCTCGTGTCTGATTCTGTTCCTGCGAAGTAGTGCTTGATACCCCTGCCCAGTAAATTCAGTGCCATTATCAGACCTGATACATGTAACATTCCCATATGGGGCCATGTCAGCTAGGAATCTCTCTGTGGCATCCACTGTGTCACTTTTGTGCTTCAGAAAGTACACGCTCACTGCACTTGAGTAGTCATCAGTAAAGGAAATTGCATACTTATACCCTTCTCTGGACTCTGGTTCAATGGGGCCTGCCAAGTCTGTATGTACCAACTCTAAAGCTGACTTGGCTCTCACATCAGGCTCCCTGTTTCTGCTCTGAGTGAATTTCCCTTGAACACACACTTCACATTGCATGTGGGATGTTTTACCCCTGATTGACATACCATCCACCACATTCTCTAATTTCTGAACATCATTAAAATTGCAATGTCCCAAAATCTCATGCCACCTCTGAATATCATGGCAACTCATACATTGATCACCACAGTCATTGTTCATATTCAATGGCACAATGGGCAAATAGAACAGTCTGTTATGTTCATGAATGGAAAAACGTGTACCGTCTTTGTACTGCAGGACGTCTTCACCCTCCTTGAAGATCACCGTTGCCCCACTGGAAGTTGCAGCTCTTACGGAGAAAATGTTTTGGGGATAGGAGGGGATGTACAGCGCCTGCTTCAGTGTGGCACTGAGGTGCCGCCCCCTGCTGTCGACCAGACACACCGTCGCTTCTCCTCTGCGCTCCGCGACCCCCTTGCACCTTGTGCCATCGGCCAGCTCCACACAATGAGTCTCGGCCTGAAATCGATCGTCGAAGCTCTTGAACATTGACAGATCGGTGATGATGTGCGATGTCGCACCGGTGTCAACCATCAGCCCCGTCCTGATGACACTGCTCCTCGGATGACGATCGCTGTTCACCACCGTGAAGGCAAAGGTGCTGTCGGTCTCCTCGTACAACCCCCGTGCGTTGTCCTGCCGCCACTGTTTCGGTTCTCCTCGCCATGTGGTACTCGCCTTGTACTCGTACTTGCCTTGTGTCCTCTCTGGCCGCAACGGAAACACTCGATGTCCCCGCTCTCAGTGCGCTGTAGCCTCGCATCTGCCGGTGCGCTGGCTCTGCTTGAATGCGTCCGGGCCCCCATGACGTTGTCTTCGGCCACAGCTGTGCGCATACCTTCAGTGTTCTCGTAACTCCGTAACTTTGTCTTAAAGCCCGCAAAAGAGAGAGTCTCATCACTTTGAGTGACAAAAATAGAAAAAGGCTTGAATGATTCTGGCAGCCCCTTCAAAACCATCGCAACCAATAGTCCATCACTTAAGACCTCTCCAGCATTCCTCAGCGCTGTGATTGAAGTCTCAGCACGTATGACATAGTCAGTCACACTCTCACCACTCAATTTTTGCAGAGAAGTCAATTCTGTGTAGAGACTCACAATGCGGGGCTTTCCCTTGCCAGCATAATAGTCCCGTAAAATCTTGAGTGCTCCACGCCCGTCATCTGCAGCCTCTCGCATGACTAGGGACAAACTCTTGTCATCGAGGAATTGGATCAGTTCAGCATATGCTTCAGCATTCTTTGTTTCGTCTTCAGCCAGTGCGTCTCCATCCGCACCCGCGGCAGGCCCATTTAAAATGGTGTCCTTTAATTTCAGCAACCGTAAATGCCCCAAAAACTTTGTCTCCCACAGTTCATAATTCCTCTCGTCTCCGTCGAACACAAGACGAGACCAACGCGAACTTATTCTTCCACTCATGGTGCTACAAACTTTGAGACACGCACTCAAACGTTTTCGCTACTCACACTGTATCCGCTCAACTTCAACGCTCTGGGCCCATAACCTGTTAAGCAGAGCTTACGATACCGGCTAGCAAACGCTGAATAAACGTACATGAGGCAGGTTGCGGTACAAACAATGAGCGAAAGGTTTATTGGTACAGGTGGACTATAAATAGACATCACCTGGCATGGTCACATGACAAACACACCAGGGAATAATTGGGAACACTCATTACCAATCACTCAATTTAACAAGTTAGTTGTTGTTTTTTTAGCTTAGGTATTAGTATTTTTGTGTGTGCAATAACTGTTAAATAGCGGTTTAACTGAGGAACAACGGATAAGCTTGCAGTGATTTGAAAGCCTTGAGAGATTCCTTCGTGTCCATCCCTGGCGTGTCGATCAGGTGTACATATGACCGAAGCTCAAATGTGGCCAAAGAGTGCTGTTATTTTGCCATCCCTTCAATGCGTACGTGTCTGGAAGTGAAGCCGAACATTTATCACACGTTCGTTTAGAATAATATCGAAACAAATCGCGACTTGGTTGAGAGTTTTTACGTATTCAGAGACTATGAAATGGCGTTTAGCAGTCGAACACGCCATACTTTGTATATAATAGAAACAAGACGTACGCAACCTTTTGCCAACCGTAAAAGTGCACATGCGTGGAAATGACATGTCAGTTTGTAGACACGAATCATTGCTGTAGTGCACATTGTAGTTTGGATTAGGCTGGATAAAAATGCATTGTCGTTGCACAATTAGAGTAGAGCGAGAATAATTGAGCATGTAACCAGAGTGCAAGTGTTGCAGTAAAGTGCATGGTAATATAGAATAGACAGTGGTGAAATAAGTGCCCTTTGAAACAATTGTTCGCATCGCGAGCCCCTTCAAGTGTGGAGCCGTTCCATGGTTACAGGGAGGCAGGCATTGTGAAACCTGGGCTCACGGGAACGTTGTCGGTGTAGCCATGGCAATGTGCAGTCTATGATATATGCCGGCCCGTTTTGCGGCTGCAGGAAATGCTTA
>JANIIK010000943.1:138148-153567 GCA_027704905.1 Muraenolepis orangiensis | reverse complement strand
GTGTGTGTGTGTGTGCGTGTGCGTGTGTGTGTGTGTGTGCATATGTGCGCGCGTGTTATGTTAAGTTGTCGTGTTATTGGTTGCACAAATGGGTTTCTAGTATACGGTTCCTGAGGATTCCAGAACGAGAAACAAAGCGAGAGGCCTGGATACATGCAATTCATACAAAATAACTGGGAGCCTTCGGGTCACTCGCGACTCTGCGGGTCACTCGCGACTCAAGATTCAAGATGTTCATTTGTCATACGCAACAAGTACAATGGAACGCTTACTCCCCGTTCCCTCTCGAATTATGCATTTACAAAAACACTATAGGCCTACCATAAAGATACTGTATGTACACAATAAAAAAGAACAATAAAGTGAAAACTGCTGAATTATATGTATTCAGATTCAGATTCAGATTCAGATTCAGATTCAGATGACTTTATTAATCCCGAGGGAAATTAAGGTGCAACAGTTGACACAGGGGGAATAAATGCACACACAAAAATACTAATACCTAAGCTAAAAAAACAACAACTAACTAAATACAACTAGTATAAACAAAAATATAGTTAAAATAATTCTAAATGAAATCTAAATGTATTGATAGATGAAGATAAATTTACAGTATTATTACAGTAATACGTAGGTATATACAATACACAACAATACGTATAGTGCAAATTGGCAGTAATAATATATTAATAAATAACTCAGATGAATACTGAAAAAGTGACATGTGAAAAGTGAAAAGTGAATTAGAATTTGAAATAGAATTTACAGTGCAAAGTTACAGTGAGATGATTTACAGTGCGTTGACCAAAAAATAATAATAATAAGTACGTTGGCCTCAGGTCACTGAGTCTCCACTGTCCCTCTCACGACCTGAGGTAGATGAATTAAAGAGTCTGATGGCCACAGGAAGAAAGGACTTCCTATGGCGTTCTGTGGTATGTATGCCTGTATGCGACAGGCAGGGCAGCCAGTGATTATTGGGTCTGAGAAAAGATGTATGGGGCTTGCATTCACACCTGGCAGACAATTCGACAATGAGTCGTGATCCCCTATAAAAGCCCGGTGCACCCAGGGATCTGCCTCTTGGTCACCTGACTTCCCGGTTGCTCGTACTGACAGGTAGGCTATCTATAGGTTGCGGGTATTGTAGGCTTGTCCTTATGGCATCCGAGCTCATTTTTCGGCCAAGCTTTCTGTTTGTATCTACCGAATTGTTTTATTTATGGATGTGTGTATGTTCTGTCCTCAGGTCGGTCAGAACGCCACCTGCTGTTGTGTCTTTGTACAAACTTGCCTCTAATATGTAGTTTGGTTTGGTTTCGGTTCCCTTTTGTTGTTTAATTGGCCGTAATTGGCTAATTGTATAGGTATACCTGTTTGGAACCCAGTAACATGTATTCTCTACCTGGTAACCTATACCATTCTGTTCCAACCAACCGGCCTGTTGTGCTATATCTTGAAGCTATCTGTTAGCTAGCCTATAGTCCGGGTAAGGTGCCATCCTAGGGGGGAGGTTGTTAGCCTACCTGGGGTCTTAAAACTCTCGGCATGCGTGAGCCTGAATTAAATGCACTTTATGATCACTCCTTTTCTAGTTTGCTGTGTGTGATCCCGAGTTTTTTTTTTTGTATTTTAATATAAATATACATCTTATCACACATACACAGAAAAACGGCAACATTTGGGCCAGCCCACAACCCTCTCTCACCCACAAAATCCCCGAGGCTAACTAGACTAGGGGGAAGGGGGCAGGGGGGGGGGGGGCCAAGACAGTGGCGTGGAAACGGGACAAAAAAAAACCCTTCTCCACCCCACAAACCCAAAAAACGCAAAAAATAAAAAGTACACTAAACCGTTCCTACCTAACCTCCAACTTATACCTCATCCACCACTTACATACAATCACCCAGAAACATATCTCCACACAAAATTACACATCCCACTCCCCTCCCCACATGAGCCCACCCGCCATTTTGCCCATTGCACACCCAACCAACCAAAAGCCCTCCCCTCATGAACCCACCCGCCATTTTGAATAATTACCCTCCCTCACCAATCCAAATTACACATCCCCACACCTCCCCACATGAACCCACCCGCCATTTTGTCCATTACACACCCAATCAACCAAAAAAACAAAACAACAAAAAAGGGAAAAAAAAACCCCCACCACACACATCGACCATATAGCACAGTGCAAGACGAATCAAAACACAACACAGCCCTCAACCATCCATACCCCCTCCCCGGAGGCATGGTACCCTCCCCCACATCCGCACCTACCCACACGTACCCCCCCTCCCGGCCCCTCCCCCCACCCTCCCCCCCCCCCCCTCCCCCCGCCCCCCCCCTCCCCCCCTCCGCAGCGCCATCGGCCCACCCCCCGATCAAAACCTCCTTATCGTGCTCCCCCTGGTCCGGCTGCCTAAGCCCTGAGGGACCCCTCGAAAATGCCTGCCATACAAACAGAAAACCCGGCGGGGAAGCCCAAGGCCCTATCACTGCACCTCCAGGGCCGGAGCTCCCCCCCCAAACCATAAAATCATAATCCAACTCACACACCCCCCGCCCTCCCTCACCAAACAAAAGACAGTGCATAAAACAATACAATCCTGAGCATATCACATGGGGCCCAACATGTAACCCCCAGCCGGCATACCACACATCCCACACATCCCCAACATCAACAAAATAGCAAACATGAAGCATCAAAAACAAAAACATGAATGAAGACAAAACCAAAACCAAAAACATAAGCAAACGAGACAATAGTGGGTCCACCCGCAGCTCCTTCATACTCTCCCAGCCGCGGGCCTCCCTACTGACCAGACAGACATAAAGACAGCATGACAAGGACATCCCAAACCAGACACTGGTAGGTCGACCCCCCCGTCCCTGGGCCTCCCTACCAACCAGACAAAGACAGTATGAAGCTGACAATACAACAACCAGACAACACTCAACACAGAGAACATAGAACCCCTCAATCTCACACATACCAACCAGTCCCTCGCACACCTATGGCTCAGCCGAACCCCCATACTAAAGCCCTATCCGACCCTATCCTAACTAATGTGCTCCCCTCTACGAACACCTCAGCAAACCTATCCCCATCTAAATACTTATGTAGTGTGCCTATGCTACTCACCACTATACCTCTAAAAATCCCCCACACAGCCACATCCCTCCTTTCGTAATGGGCCAAGTTCCTCCTGACCTTGACCGCAAACCTTGCATGGCTCAAGGTGTAGTTGAGCAGGCCGACATTACACCCAGCCACTCTCTCATTCATCCCAAACAGCCATAACTCTCGCCAATCTAACCTTGCTATCAACCCGCCCGTCCAACATCTCTCAATCAGCTCCTTCATCCTCACAAAAAAACCTGCAAGCATACGACATTCATAGAACTCATGTACACACGACTCCACTCCCTCACCGCACACATCACACTCCCTTCTTACATTGGCATCAAACTTGCTCACTATTAAATTATTAAACACCCTATTATGCCGCAGTAAAAAGTCCAACTCCTCGCATTCATGACTATTATATTTAACCTTAAGGTTCGCCCATATCCTCTCCACATCCAGACCCGGTACAACGCCTTTCCATGCTCTCTCCCCGGCCGGCCTCCTCACTGGTCCCTTCCTAAGACAAGCATACACCATACGCGCCTTCACATCCGCCAGACTCACTCTCCCTTCTCCCTCCCCCACATACATCTCTACCTCTTCCACTCCCCCCCCCCCCCCCCCCCATTTACACTCTCAATGAGCCTTACCCAGTCCCCCGGTAACCCCTGTCTGATCCTATCCATCACCCCCTGCGCTGTCCCCAGCCCCATCTCCCCCCCCCACTCACTAACCCCATCCACAATCACCTGCGCCCTCATAAACCCCGGCACATATTCATAAACTAAATCCCTAATCTTCCTAAACCCTGCTCTCCACATAGCCCTATTGTACAATGTGCCGCCCTCGAACAACACCCGTGGGTTAAGGAACACCGGCTGCTCCCACACCTGTGACACCTGAACACAATCATACCGCACGTTCACCACAAACTCACCCCACGCATTCAGTACCTCCCTGTAAAACTCAGGCACACCTACCACCATCCCCTTCATTAACCTCATATACACCGCACTCGCACCGCACCCCCCGCATTTATTAATGGCCTCTCCCAAGAACACCTTCCAAACGTGATCCCTTTTATCCCTCAAATATTTCACCATTACTTTTACCCTTAAAGCCCTCCTCTTCTGGTCCAGGTTCACCAGTTTCAGCCCACCATTACTACACTCATTCTCTAAAACCTCTCTAGCTATCCTCACTCCCTTCCCACCCCACAGGAAATCACTCACCAGACCATTTACCTCCTTTATCACGCTCTCCGGCATATCCAACACACTCATCACATAAACCAGCTTACTTACTATCAACGCATTCACAACCACCACTTTACCCCGTAACTTTAGTCCCCTAAGTCTCCAAAATCCTAACGTCTTCTTTATCTTGTTAACTATCCCTTCATACAGTCTATCCCGTCCCTCTCTACTCTCCAAGCCCAAGTTGATCCCTAGCACCCTCATATATCCCTTCTCCTCCTTCAGCCCTGTCTCCACCCTATCTGCTCTCGCCGCCCCTATATACATTATTACTGACTTCTCTACATTCAACCTAGCACCTGACGCCCTACCATACTCCCTCACACTCTCCAGCACCTCACCTACACTCTCCCTGTCCCTCACCGTAATGGTTGTATCGTCCGCATACTGGTATACGAGGCTTACCCCTCCTCCCGGCAGGTCTATCCCTCTAATCCCGTGATTTCGGTTCAGGAGCACCGCCAGCGGCTCTGCTGAGATTGAGTACAGCAGAGCCGAGAGCGGGCACCCTTGCCTTACTGACCTCTCCAACCTAAAACTATCCGTTACCAGACCATTCACCTTAACACAACTGACTGCTCTACCGTACATTGTCCTAATCCATCCTACCATCCTATGACCGAAGCCTACCTTCTCTAACACCTTAAATAAGTAACCGTGATCTACTCTATCAAAGGCCTTATTTAAATCTAGGCTCATCACTATCCCACCACTCACCCCCTTCATGTACTCTATGGTATCCCTAACACTCCCTACTGTGTCCGCTATATCCCTTCCCGGTATGCTATAGGCCTGTGTGTTGCCCACCACCGTCCCTATTACTCCTTTAACCCTATTCGCTAACACCCGTGCCAAAATTTTATAATCACCATTCAACACACTGATTGGCCTATAATTCTCTAACCTGTCCCTATCACCTTTCTTATGTATTATACTAACTAATCCTACCGCCATACTCCCTACCATCTCTCCCTTTGCCTCTATCCATCTAAACAACCTATCTAGAATCGGTGCCAGCTGTTCCCTGAAAGCTATATAGAAACTCCCCTATCAACCCATCTGTCCCTGGACTTTTATTCCTCCCTAAACCTCCTATAGCTACGTCTATCTCCCCTATCTCCATTTCCCTCTCACACATGTCCCTGTCCTCCTCACTTAGCCTCGCCTCTATTGTATCAACCACCCTCCTCACACCCGCCTCCTCCCTCTCCTCCCTCCTATATAAATCCCTATAAAACTCCCCTACTCTCCCTACTATCCCAACGAGGTCCGTTATCGCCTCCCCACCCTTGCCTCTTATCTGCTCTAACCAACACGCCTTCCCCCTGGCCTTCTCTAACCCCAAGAAAAAACTGGTGCACCTCTCTCCCTCCACTACATACCTTGCCCTACTCCTTACTACTGCGCCCATACACCTCCCCCTCTCTAGTTCCTTTAATTCCTCCTTTAACCGTACATACTCACTTATCTCCACATCCCCCCCCCCCGGCCCTCTCTGTCTCCCTCGCCAACCCAACCCTTATCCCTTTCTCTCTTATCCTCTCTAACCTCTTCCTCTCTCTACAATAATCTATACTGAGCTCCCTAACTTCACCTTTCAGGCCCTCCCACCACGTCCCTATGTCATCCGTATACAATCTTTCTCCCTTCCTCCTTACTATCCAGTCCCTAATTTTAGCTTTATACTTTTCATCCTTCAACAAAACACCACTCATACACCATACACCCCCTCCCTTCCTTTCTACCTGCGTCCCTATACTGAACTCTAACACCCTGTGGTCGCTCAGGGCCGTGTCCCTATACTCAATCCTGCCTATCCTACCCTCTATGCCTTTATCTATCACCACTAAGTCTATCCTACTCTGCTTTAACACCCCCCCCACTACCTGTCGTCTAGAGAAACACCCTCCCCTGCGGGTTTCTCTCTCTCCACACATCAATCATACCCCCTACACTCATACCACCCTCCAGCTCCCTCCTGGACGAGTCACTCCTCCACACCATCCCCACAGCTATATCCAACCTCCCCTGCCACACATTAAAGTCCCCCACCACTATACTATTCTCCCCCCACACCCCTCCTAACTCCCTAAAGAACACCCTCCTCTCCCTCTCCTCATTCGGCGCATACACACAATACAGCTTAACTATCCTCCCCAAGTACCTAAAGCTAATCCCCACTAACCTCCCCCTACCATCATTCGCCACCATCTTAACCCCCTCAACCACACCCTGCTTAACTAAAATGGCCACCCCTCGTGCCTTTGCCTCTCCCTGACTCACAAACACATCTCCCAACCATTCCCTCCTTACGTCCTCCACCATACAGTCGTCCCAATGAGTCTCCTGCAGACATATAATATCGGCCCTACACACACGCAAGGCCTGCCGTCTCCGCCAGTGCTCCCTCAACCCATTCGCGTTTAGGGATGTGAGCTTCACCATAGTGAGTTTCTAAAATACACAAATATCGCCCCCTATTGCCTCCCGCGCTTCCCCTTCTTCCCTCTCCCCTTCCCGTCCTTGTTACGTCCGCCTCCCTCTTCCCCCCCTTCGTGAGCCTAACCTCAACCGCTGCCGCCCGGGCGTCCTTTAGATCATCGTTGTAGAGCTCCCCTGGCTCTCATTATCACTCGTATTACCCCTCCCCCTCCCCACAATAGCATCGGAGCCCTCCGTAGACTTACCCATGGCCCCCTCCATGCCTCCGTTGTCGTGTATTAGGTTCCCCACGCCTTTGTCCATGGCTCGTTCCTCGCGCTGGGCCTCTCCACTGCTGGCGTTGGTTATGTTGTCCTTAGCATCGTCCTTGGCTGTCGAAAACCGCCGCTTCCTGCTGTACCCTGGCCCCCATGGCCGTTTGGGCCCGTGTGTGCGCCACACGGGACCTCCCCCGGCCTCCAGGCCCACTCTCCTTCGCCTCCGTGGTAGGGGTACTCTCCGTTTCCCCCACCGTCGTGTGCGGGCCCGCTCCTCCAGCGTTTAGACCGCCATCCGCCGTCTCCTGGGGCCCTGGGGACGTCCTCTGCCTGGACCGCGTCCTGCTGGGGCCCGCCGCTCTGGTCCTCGCCATCCTGCACGTTCTCCGTCGTGTCCATTCCCTCGTCGTCGCCTTTCTCTGCGCCTCTCTCACCGTCGTGTCCGTTCACCTCCGCCGTCTGCTGCTCACCGTCACCTCTCCGCCAGCTGCGTCGTCCGTGGCTCCGCCCCCTTCCGTGTTGTCATCAGGTTCGCCGCCATTTGGCTCTGGTCCCGCCCTTCTCCGCTCTCATTGGCTCCTCCATCTCGCGTCTGCCTTGCGCCGTCTTCTGTCGCGAGATTTGGGTCCTCTCGTCCGCCATTTTGGCTTTCCTGAGGCTCGTTTGGGCCTTGTTTACCTCCATTAGCCCTATTAGCACCACGCCGTAGCTCGCAGTCTCTGGCGTAGTGCCCTTGTACACCACAATGGTGGCATTTGAAGTCAGGGCACTCCCTCATGATGTGTCCTGGCTTCATACATTGCCTACATAGCCGTATCTGGTTGTCGTGGAGCACCCTGAAGTAACCTGGGCCCGCTACAGTATCGAAGCGGGCCGAATAAGGCAGGGACGTCACCTCGTCTCCAAACTCTACGTGGGCAATACGCGTTCCGTCATACACGCTTGTCCCTGCCCAGGTTCTCCTTTTAATGGGCCCTACCAGCTTTACCCCCCATCCTTCCAGCTTCCTCATTATCTCCACATCGTGTGTGTAGACCGGGAGCCCCATGAAGGAGACTACTATCTCCTTACGGTTGAGCTCCCGGCCCACTATCTTAATGTCACCAATTATAACGCCATCTTTCAGCCTCCCTTTCCCTCTCATGTCAGCCATGGTTACCTCAAACCCGTTGCCTGTCGTCCTAGCTCCTCTGACCTTCCCGCACCCCTCCTGTATTGCTCTCAATAGTTGATGTATGCTCAATTTTACATCCGCCCCTAACTCAACCAGAAGAGTGAGTGTTTTCATGCACACCTCCTCCTCCGCTCTCTCCTCTCCGTTGTCCGTGTCCTTGGGGTCGTCTTGGGGTTTTCCGGGTCCGTCTGCCATGTTATCTGTCCTATACATTTACACAAAAACACACAAGCCCCAGAGCAGCAAGCTGCCTGGGGCACACACAACAACAAAAAACACAGACACACACACCACGCCTCACATACACTATACCTACACTCTCTAGAAAAACAAACCTCACCTTCCTCCTGCACGATCAATAAGTGAACTGCGGCTTAGCGGTCCCCACAGCGTCACCTAGTGTTCGGGAGTGGGATGGACGTAAGCATTTACTGCAGCCGCAAAACGGGCCGGCATATATCATAGACTGCACATTGCCATGGCTACACCGACAACGTTCCCGTGAGCCCAGGTTTCACAATGCCTGCCTCCCTGTAACCATGGAACGGCTCCACACTTGAAGGGGCTCGCGATGCGAACAATTGTTTCAAAGGGCACTTATTTCACCACTGTCTATTCTATATTACCATGCACTTTACTGCAACACTTGCACTCTGGTTACATGCTCAATTATTCTCGCTCTACTCTAATTGTGCAACGACAATGCATTTTTATCCAGCCTAATCCAAACTACAATGTGCACTAGAGCAATGATTCGTGTCTACAAACTGACATGTCATTTCCACGCATGTGCACTTTTACGGTTGGCAAAAGGTCGCGTACGTCTTGTTTCTATTATATACAAAGTATGGCGTGTTCGACTGCTAAACGCCATTTCATAGTCTCTGAATACGTAAAAACTCTCAACCAAGTCGCGATTTGTTTCGATATTATTCTAAACGAACGTGTGATAAATGTTCGGCTTCACTTCCAGACACGTACGCATTGAAGGGATGGCAAAATAACAGCACTCTTTGGCCACATTTGAGCTTCGGTCATATGTACACCTGATCGACACGCCAGGGATGGACACGAAGGAATCTCTCAAGGCTTTCAAATCACTGCAAGCTTATCCGTTGTTCCTCAGTTAAACCGCTATTTAACAGTTATTTCATACTAAAGGCATTTTATTCAGAGTTTTCGAACGGTTTTCATTCCAATAACAGATCATTTGTACCAAAACATTGAATAAAGCAAACAGTCACCAAATCGGACTGAACATACTTAATAGTGACCTGACAGGACGTATACATGTACATGCAACAGGGTGCTGTGGTTGGGCAACCAACACAGCCAGACAACGCCACCTTGGGAGTTGCGCTAAAGGAAATAGTTAAGGGGAGGGGGATATGCAAGAAACACCTTCAGGTTACAATGTACGGGATACCCTAGGTTCTTTACAGGTAAGGAGAGAGACGTGGTTCCAAAGTTTAATAATTCAATTGATTGGAAGGGGAAAGGATAGGGGTCCGGACGGATCTGCGGGAGACAAGCGTCAGTCAATTATTTTATTTAACTCCAGTTGATATAAAATCGATATAAAAATATGCGTTTGATACAAAAATATACTTCCAGCCTGCTGTATTAAAACATTGACCTATCTAGGGGTTATTAGCTTTGAAGGCGCATGTTCCAACCCGGGGGGTGGGGGTATATGACAACTGGGGGCTCCTAGTGCAAGCTAAACACCACACTTGACTCGGGATCACACACAGCAAACTAGAAAAGGAGTGATCATAAAGTGCATTTAATTCAGGCTCACGCATGCCGAGAGTGTTAAGACCCCAGGTAGGCTAACAACCTCCCCCCTAGGATGGCACCTTACCCGGACTATAGGCTAGCTAACAGATAGCTTCAAGATATAGCACAACAGGCCGGTTGGTTGGAACAGAATGGTATAGGTTACCAGGTAGAGAATACATGTTACTGGGTTCCAAACAGGTATACCTATACAATTAGCCTACGGCCAATTAAACAACAAAAGGGAACCGAAACCAAACCAAACTACATATTAGAGGCAAGTTTGTACAAAGACACAACAGCAGGTGGCGTTCTGACCGACCTGAGGACAGAACATACACACATCCATAAATAAAACAATTCGGTAGATACAAACAGAAAGCTTGGCCGAAAAATGAGCTCGGATGCCATAAGGACAAGCCTACAATACCCGCAACCTATAGATAGCCTACCTGTCAGTACGAGCAACCCGGGAAGTCAGGTGACCAAGAGGCAGATCACTGGGTGCACCGGGCTTTTATAGGGGATCACGACTCATTGTCGAATTGTCTGCCAGGTGTGAATGCAAGCCCCATACATCTTTTCTCAGACCCAATAATCACTGGCTGCCCTGCCTGTCGCATACAGGCATACATACCACAGAACGCCATAGGAAGTCCTTTCTTCCTGTGGCCATCAGACTCTTTAATTCATCTACCTCGGGTCGTGAGAGGGACAGTGGAGACTCAGTGACCTGAGGCCAACGTACTTATTATTATTATTTTTTGGTCAACGCACTGTAAATCATCTCACTGTAACTTTGCACTGTAAATTCTATTTCAAATTCTAATTCACTTTTCACTTTTCACATGTCACTTTTTCAGTATTCATCTGAGTTATTTATTAATATATTATTACTGCCAATTTGCACTATACGTATTGTTGTGTATTGTATATACCTACGTATTACTGTAATAATACTGTAAATTTATCTTCATCTATCAATACATTTAGATTTCATTTAGAATTATTTTAACTATATTTTTGTTTATACTAGTTGTATTTAGTTAGTTGTTGTTTTTTTAGCTTAGGTATTAGTATTTTTGTGTGTGCATTTATTCCCCCTGTGTCAACTGTTGCACCTTAATTTCCCTCGGGATTAATAAAGTCATCTGAATCTGAATCTGAATCTGAATCTGAATCTGAATACATATAATTCAGCAGTTTTCACTTTATTGTTCTTTTTTATTGTGTACATACAGTATCTTTATGGTAGGCCTATAGTGTTTTTGTAAATGCATAATTCGAGAGGGAACGGGGAGTAAGCGTTCCATTGTACTTGTTGCGTATGACAAATGAACATCTTGAATCTTGAGTCGCGAGTGACCCGCAGAGTCGCGAGTGACCCGAAGGCTCCCAGTTATTTTGTATGAATTGCATGTATCCAGGCCTCTTGCTTTGTTTCTCGTTCTGGAATCCTCAGGAACCGTATACTAGAAACCCATTTGTGCAACCAATAACACGACAACTTAACATAACACGCGCGCACATATGCACACACACACACACACACACGCACACAGCACACACACACACACACACACACACACACACACACACACGCGTGCGCATACGCGCATACGCGCTTATACACACACACACACGCGCGCGCGCGCATACGCGCTTATACACACACGCGCGCGCACACACGCACACACGCGCATACACGACTTTGGCTGTGACGTCATGAGAAACATCGCAATTACAAGAGTCAAAAGTTGGATTGTTGCCGTTACATCTTTCTATTTAAGTATGGTGTATGGTCCACAACACGCCTTGGTCTATCATCGTTACTTATATGGCACGTTAACAAGTAATCCACACACGTCTCTCCTTAGGCTCGGTCATTGGCACTTCTTTCCCCGGAACATGGTTCTCGTTTCCTTTACGTATGGGCCAAGAGCGCCCCCCTCCCGGCTGCTCATTAATAACTCTTTAAATGAGCTACAATCTCCCACTTGCGTCACAATGGAATCCTCAACGTCTCCGCGATGTTCTCGTTGCGCTGCGTGTGCAAACAATGCTGTACGCCCCTCTGTTCTCTCTATGGTACGGTGCTGCTAAGTGAAACGAGTTGTATGGCAAAGGGGCAACAGTTTGGTGGTGAACAGGTCTAACAGTAAGCGGACAGCGGGCTACAGTAGCGTGTGTCCCTTCACTGAGCTTCCAACAGCTCTCTGCTGCCCCCTGTTGGCGAGCAGAGTGCTCTGTCGTCATGTTTGATGAAAAGAGTTTGGAGCGAAGTTGTTGCGTGTTGCTTTGTCACAAGCGGTTGGTGGTAAAGAACACGTGACGCTAGGCATGTGGAGGATATGAAGTAGTGTAGCGTTGAATAATAAAAAGCTTACAGCACCTGGTATTCCCAGGCGGTCTCCCATCCAAGTACTAACCAGGCCCGACCCTGCTTAGCTTCCGAGATCAGACGAGATCGGGCGTGTTTTTTTTTTTGTATTTATTATTTACTATAAAAATATACATATCATCACATACAACAAAAGGCAACATTTGGGCAAGCCCACAGCCCCCTCCCACCCTCACACTCCCCGAGGCTATCTAGACTAGGGGGAAGGGGGCAGGGGGGGGGGGGGGCAAGACAATGGAGTGAAAACGGGACAAAAAAAGAAACCCTTCTCCACCCCACAAACCCAACACACGCAAAAAATAATAATATAATACTATATTCTACCAACCACCACCATTTACCTCACCCACACCTACATACCCTCCTCCATTTATATAATTACATCACCATATGACACATACCATACCACACACCGTTACCCTTTCCCCTTACTCCACCCTCCATTCTGTATCACACACCCTCCCTCCCGTAGCACATAGCCTAACACACAACCATTACCATTACCCCTCACCCGACCACCATTCTATAAAGTTACCTCCTCACACACCATCCCTCACATAGCACACAACACAACACAACCACATTCCCCTCCTCCACCCGCCATTTTGTCTCGTACACCATCCATCCCAAAACACATAGCCTTTCCACACGAACACGATAACCAGCATCACATTACAAGGCCTTTCCTCTCCCACTCCCTTTGTCCCCACCACCCCCTCCGACAGTAGCCCCGGACCCAGTCTCAGGCCCACCCGGTTTCTTCCGTCCCCTCGTGCCTCCACTGCTTTGACGCATGTCCGTCTTGGCGCCTCCACCGCTTGCCCGGCCTCCTCCGTCGGTAGCGCTGGTGCTGCTCTCATCTCCACCCCGCTCCCTGGCCCCCTTGGCCTCCAAGGCCGTGTAGGCCCGCGTGTGGGCCACACGGACCTTTGTACCCCCGCCAGCGTCCGCCTTTCTCTGTTCTTTTGGCGCGTCCTCCGCGCCTTTCCGTCCACCTTCCGTCTCTCCATACACGCTGGGGCGATCTCCTCCACCTCGCCCCCCTCGCCAGGATCGCCATCATGCTCCTCTCCCACCACCATTCCATCCGCCTCGTCTCCCACGTCGCTATCACCGTCCTCCATGTCGTCCTCGCTGCCGTCCGCGTCGTTCTCGTCACCACCTCCGTTGTTCTCCGCCGTCTCCTCCGCCACCGTCTCTGCCTCTCCGCCTGCATCATGGTCCGCCGCGTCATCACCGACTCCTCCTCCTATCTCCCCACCGATTGGTGGTTGGTCTCGCCCCTCTCCACCGCGTGACTCACCACCATCTCGCGTCTCTGTCGCGTCATCGTCGCCACCCGCTCTCGCGTTGTTATGGTCCTGTCGGCGGCCATCTTTGTAGTCCTTCGAGTCTCCGTGGTCACGCTCTGAACCACTCGACTCAGAACTAGTCTCCTGTCCACAATCACGGGCATAATGGCCCTGCTTTCCACACTGGTAACATTTGAAGCCAGGACAATCCTTAAAGATGTGCCCTGGCTTCATGCACAGCCTACACAGCCGCACCTGTAGGTCATGTATGACCCGGTAGTAGTCCGGGCCCATCGCCGTCTCGAATATCGTCGAGTACGGCAAGGACTTCACGTCCTCACCGAACTCGACCCGGACTATCCGGGTCCCGTCGTAGGCATCTATCTTCGACCACTTCTTCCTCCTGATGGGCCCAATCTGCTTCACCCCCCACCCCTCCAGCTTCCTGGTGATCGCGTCATCCAACACGTAGACCGGGAGTGACATGAAGGACACCGTCTCCACCCTGTGCCCGAGCTCCCGCCTACATAGACCACCCCATCGTACTTTATCCCTCTCATTAGCTTCATCTTCCCTTCCTTATCCCCCATAGTCACCTCGTACTCCCAATCCCTAGACGCTCTAGACCCCGCCTCTCTTATTCCCCTAACCACCCCGCACCCCTCCTGAATGTGTGTCATCACCCTCACCACACCAGTCGGTTCCCCTGACAGGCTCTTCCCGCTAGGGTTGACCCTCACCGTCAACTCTCTCCAACTCACCCCATCCTCTCCTTCCACTCCCTCCTTCTCTCTCCGTGCTTTCTCCATGCCGTTATCCCTGGTTATTGGGCTGTCTGGGGCCGTCCTGGGCCTCTTCGCCGTGCGTTCCGCCATGTCTCCTTCTCTCTCCACCAAACACTCCTCTGCTGCTCCCTCTGCGTCGCTAATTGGCCAATTGGCCACACCTGCTGCTGCTGCTGATCGCACCTGCTCTCACTGGGCGTGTTCAGGGTGGTATGGCCGTAAGCATTTACTGCAGCCGCAAAACGGGCCGGCATATATCATAGACTGCACATTGCCATGGCTACACCGACAACGTTCCCGTGAGCCCAGGTTTCACAATGCCTGCCTCCCTGTAACCATGGAACGGCTCCACACTTGAAGGGGCTCGCGATGCGAACAATTGTTTCAAAGGGCACTTATTTCATACTACGTCCTGTCAGGTCACTATTAAGTATGTTCAGTCCGATTGGTGACTGTTGGCTTTATTCAATGTTTTGGTACAAATGATCTGTTATTGGAATGAAAACCGTTCGAAAACTCTGAATAAAATGCCTTTAGTATGAAATAACTGTTAAATAGCGGTTTTAACTGAGGAACAACGGATAAGCTTGCAGTGATTTGAAAGCCTTGAGAGATTCCTTCGTGTCCATCCCCTGGCGTGTCGATCAGGTGTACATATGACCGAAGCTCAAATGTGGCCAAAGAGTGCTGTTATTTTGCCATCCCTTCAATGCGTACGTGTCTGGAAGTGAAGCCGAACATTTATCACACGTTCGTGTAGAATAATATCGAAACAAATCGCGACTTGGTTGAGAGTTTTACGTATTCAGAGACTATGAAATGGCGTTTAGCAGTCGAACACGCCATTACTTTGTATATAATAGAAACAAGACGTACGCAACCTTTTGCCAACCGTAAAAG